>WBNM01019599.1:457529-506012 GCA_013399055.1 Ramphastos sulfuratus
CCCCCCCACCCCCCCGCCCCAGTTCACAAAAGTGTTCTCTGATTAAATACATATGGCACAGAAATACATTCCCAGTGAATCTTGTGTACTTCCACAATTAAAAAACCTGCCAAATATAATTCATTTTTCAGCTTGGGCAGCATTTGGTTATACAGGCTTCTTACCTGAGGAAAAAGGTGTATGATACAACTTTAAAAAACAAATGAACAAAAAAACCCCAACCTGCAAAAATGGAATGAGAATATGCTTTTTTATTAGTTTAGTAGGTTTGTTGGTTTTGTTTGGTTTGGGTTTTTTTTGTAGGGCTGTATTTTTCTCTTTTCCCCCTATCCCATCAGTGGATACAAGGCATACTAAATACATAATTACATTGGAGAGCCACCCAGCTTTCAAAGGAGCCATTCCAGTGAATTGTGTAAATAATATGCCTTTAAAAACCCTAAAATATGAACACAGATTTATCAGTTATGGAGCTGTTATATACCTATGAGACAAGAATACCCATTTTTAAAAAAAAAAAATCCTGCCTAATTATGAACTTACCAAAGAGACTAGCATGGCTCAGAGCAAATTAATACTTAAAGATAACTTTCTACAAATTTTGTCTCTTTTCATTTGAAAATACAAAAAAGTTAAACACTGTAACTCTTAATTAAGACAAAATCAATGGCCAGAACCCATACAGTCAAAACTTACACCTCAGACCACTGTTCCCTGCACTTAAAACAATGTAATTATGATTTTCCTTGGCACTGGCAGGTTTTTTTGTGGAAGTCTTTCCATAGTAAGAAAGCAAATTTATAAAACAAAAAGGCAAATACAGCACTCAGAATGTGAACATGAGAAGCATCTCCCATGGTTCAGCTAGCTCACAAACTGTCAGCTCCTCTAGACAGCACATACTGCAGCAGAATTGTGAAGGGCAACATGCAATTGCTGTCATAACCAGTGGTGTTCACAATTTCTCAGCTTCTGTTATGGTCAGATATTTTGGTCACATTCCCACACACATGTATGGGGATGATTAGAAGCAGTCTGTGCTCCTGTTTTGTTATAATAAAATTAATTGAGCTAACTTATTAAATAAAGACCTTGGAATCATTTTCATGAACTGCAAATCAAGTAAACCAAATACCTCTCAGGGAAAGCTGACAACACGTTCCTGGGACAACCACAGGATTTATCTTCAGAACAATTAGGTCCCACAAATCAGAAACATGCTACCAGGGTTCAGTCATAACACTCTTCCTAAATTCCTAACAGGAATTTAGTTACACGACTTGTTACTCCAGTACACATCACTGACTTCACTGAAGTGGCCATCCCTTTCACTCTGTAACTGATGCGGTTCCCATATTGTGCAAGCTTTGCTGTGCATATGCAGCTAAATCTGCTTTAAATGATTCTTCTTCCTTCAGTCTCCCAATTTTTATGAAATGGATCAATAAATTTTCCTTAGCATACATACTATGCAAATTCTTCTCTCTAATCTTCTGGTATCTCCCTAGTCTACAGTAACTTTTTACAAGAGATTCCAGTTCACTAGCTACTCTTAACATTAAAAAAGGTTTACATGCTCAGATTATCCAAATAATTTCTTATCTGGTATATTCTTATTTGATCCAGAAGGATCAATTCATAGCTTTAAGGTAAATGTTTGCAAAGAATGTTTCCCCTAAAGAGTGATTACTGGAGTTCAGCCCCTAGGACTCTAGATCAAGAGAAATTACACAGCCTACAAAGGGTCCAACTTCCCCACCTACAAGACGTACAAGACCCTCAATTGCCAAGTGCTTGAGGGAGCTTGTGTAGATCATATCTGAACTAGACAACAGCATTTCCATACTTGTAGCTCATTAATCCACAAAACTGATAAATCTAAACCAATTGTGGTGGGTTAGGAACTTCCTCCCATGCTATTGGAATTTACCAGACCAGCTCAGATGGCTTGGAAGTAAGATGAAGCTATATTTACAGCAAAGCAAAATTTACAAGAATACATACACAATATATTTATAAGTATTTACAATTATATACAGTTTAGAAATAGTACAGAAACCCAAACTCCCAAGACAAAAGAAGCCCAGAAGGGGGTCAAAGCCACTATTTCTCTCTCTCCCTTCCTTCCCAGACAGAAACCAAAACAACCAGCAAAACTTACTTGTTATCTGTTAGCCAAGGTTAGTGGAAGGTTTGAGTAGAGTGAAGGGAATGTGAAAGGGAGAATCATCCCAGAGCAAAGTGGGACAAATTGTTTACATTTGGCTTTTTGTCCCTTTCAGCAAACCAATGAATGTTATAGACTTAATCATTATTTTCTTTTTGCAACAATGATCTGATTTCTCTCATTATAATATTCCAATTAACCTCAAACCAGCACACCGATGCACCTGCAGAGCATTCAACCAGATGCCATACCCTTCTTTAAGGAGTGTAACAAGCAAGGCTTGTATGTGGTTCTTTAAGAAACACCAAAGGTGGTGTTGTCAAAAGCAAGCCCTACCCAAACTTCCTAAAAGCAATCTCAAGGCCTAAAGCACAAAACTATCTCAAGGTTCAAAACAGATTTTACAAGCCCAAGAATATCAGGGTCTTTTATTAGCAAGAAAACACGTTTGCTATTAAACTATATCATGCTGAAAACCTGATTTTGCAGCAATTGTGAACAATTTTAAATCTTATTATGCAAAAGAGAGAAATCTATTCTTTGATATAGGCATTCCACAGGAGTTTGAGCAGAGTACCATTGCATCTCAGTTCCACATCCACACATCAAGGTCTGCTCTTGAAAGAAGTGTTAGAGACAATGTGTGTCATGAGGCCTGACATATAAACACACAAAAAAAGTGCCAAGAAGAGGAGAACACTGAATCATCAGCTTCATAATAAAAAGCAGAAAGGGCAATATACCAAATGCCTAATCATCACCAAACTTGAACAACATGCTTCACAAGTCATCCAAAATGATACTTTTAGCTTCCCTGTTTATGTAATCAAAATAATGTTTTGTAAGTGTTTCAGATAATTAAGAGCTTGATTTGCCCAATTTCACACTTTGGTTTACATTACAGAAAGAGTCAATATATTATAGGAATTGGAATGTCATGTCTATTGATTATATTTATAGACAAACACTTCTTCCCCTCCTCAGAAGTCAGTTGCAGCTTATCTTCAAAGGGTCAACATCTAGGTGATATGATGTTACACACTTCTAGCAGCATGTTGCTGCCATTCAAAAACAACCTTAAATGAAAACCAAGGCTGAATACATTAACTGTAGGTGTTTGCCTTCTTGTAGAATGTAAACCCACAGGAAAGAGTAAAGAGAGCTTTGCAGTTCCTTAAAATGCTATTCTTAAAGCAACATGTATTTCTGGGCATCAGTATTGTATTTCCACTAGCACACACAGAAACAACACAGATCTCCACCACAGCACAGCACCATTATATATAAAACTCTGCCATTAAAGGGCAGAGAGTAATGGCATCAGTGTGGGCGACCCATGCTCAGGTAGTGTTCAACTATTATCTCCAGTTTAAGTAGGCTGAAAATACGCAAATCCAGCCAGTGCTGGTTTTAGATAAAATTGTCAGATTTATGGATATTTATAGTATGTGTCCAGTCTTGCAGAACTCCATCTTCCCCCACCCCATCTGTAATATAAACTGCTTTTAGCCCACATTAATACAATGTGTTACTGGATTACTTCTCACATTCTGTATAAGCCAGGCAGCAGATCGATACTCAGCTATGCTGAGGGAAAAAAAAAACAAAACAAAACAAAACAAAACAAAACAAAAAAACAACCAAACCCCACCAAACCATTATGTTAGGATCCTGTTTAAAAACACAACCACCAAGAGGACAAAGCTGATGCACAGGCACTGTTCCATCTGGATACATACATAGCTTACTGCTTTTAAATACATGAAAAGCAGCTCTCCTTCCAATAAAGACTTTTGAGGAATCGTATAGACACCTTTGATATATCCTACACCAAATCATCCTTGACTCAAAAAAGCCTCCTTGTTTCTCATGAAAGCTCTTCCTTTTGATTAAAAGTTTCCATGCTTTGTATCAGCTCCCCTTACCCATATAATTCCTGTGGTAAAGTCACAGCTTTGCTATTTTAAATTCAGTGCTATTTTCATGGCAGCACTTGCTAATGACACAAGTTCAGGTCTATAACTTTTCACTGGATCAAAGAGAAGTAAGAAGATTTACGATAGACTTTAGAACCAGTAACAGTAAACTAAAAATCCAAAGGGAAGCAGCCACATGAAAAAAAACTTTTTAAAAAGCGTAAGCTCTTCTATTGTTGAAGGTTGCCTAATGTTAAAGTGTCCTTGGAAAAAAATCACTAACTGAGCATTTTGGGGTTTTTTGACCCCAAAATTTAATCTTCAGTCAAAAAAGCACTTATCTGCCTGTATCAGAGCAGTGACAATATAACCTAGCAAGAAGAGATGCAGGTCTGTTTGCCTCAGAAGTAAAAGAAAATTAGAACAGCCACACAGTCCTTTTCCTATTGTTCTCCCAACCTACCACGTAAGAAAAAAAAAAACCTGATGCCATGCCCCACAGGTCAACAAACTTGAGCTCTGTGAGACGATAATTGCAGAGCTGAGATTCCTCTGAGACACCTTGCCTCCAGCTCAGCAAAGTTTAAATCAAGAAAACATCAGCTTCAGTGTCCCAGCTGACCTTCAACTAGTGCAGACCTGAAGAGAGAAAGAAATGGTCTCTCAGAGAGAAGCTCCAAAGCATGTTTCAACTCTGCAGTATCACTCATCCAAAGAACTGGTTTGCAAATATAATATAGGACTTAATGCCCTTCTTCTCATAGGTGTTTAAGCTCTTCTCAGTTTCACAGAAGCCAGTGTTAAGTTGACAGCAGTAAGGAAATCGTACAAACATGTTACTACTTACTACTTGTAAGATACTGAGGCAAGATTGTAGAGCCATCCTGTTAGCATCTGCGATGAAACTCGTTTTAAGGGGGCTTACTGCTGTAGCTTTTCATTCTCTCCCACTACACTCAAGTGACTTGGCACTTTGTTTCTGTTAAGCTCATGATAGCACAGACACCTTCACCATCACATTTCATCATTCCACAACCCCAGTTGCCATGACAACAGGATGAAGCTTATCTGTGCTGTTTTCATATTTCCAGTTTTTGTTGCCATAACAACACAATCATTCAGGCTTTCTACAAAAAACAGGTACTTTAATCCACATATTCTCAAGGAGGTAGGATTCATCATATGTGTATCTTCATGAGGGAAGAGACTTGTACAGGCAATTCGTAAATTAATCTACTTTTTTCTGAAGGGGGGATTTTTCACTCACAAAAGTGAAAAGTTGACATCAATTGCTAGAGGGAGACTGCTGAGACATCTGAAGCCTGGCCTTTAATAACAGCCAGAGTAATATAGCACTAGGCCACTTCCGAACGGGGACTCCCCACAGTGTCAGATTGTGTCAAACTACACAATTGTTATGTGATGTGAGTAAGTGTCCATACGTGTTTCACCCAGACAGATCTGAATTAGACACTAGATGCAATTCTCTGGAGTTTTAACCCAGTGGCCTCCCCATTATTACCAGCATCACAAGCATGCAGCTTTGTGTTTGAAGGCCCATTTCAATTCTGTAATTCCAGCTGTTGTTGCAGATTTCCTTTCAAACTCTGACCCTTTTTGCTTTCAGGTGACTGCATTTTGAACTTTTATTTACAGAAAGTGCACATTCATAAGACTGGTGAGAAAATGTTATACAAACACAGCATGCATAAACACAAAACAGTGATGGCTATGAGGGGTATCAGCTAACATGGCACTGTAACTTCATTACACCCTCATTTATGTACTTCACTAATGAGACAAGCACAGGTGTCCAACACGGTCCCTCACATGAGATGAATAACAATAATACAGTCCAACCTGCTTTAGCCATGCTTGGTATCCAGAAGATATAAGTTGGAATCCATCTTTTGGCATGTGTATTCGGGGCTAGGAGAGAATAGACATAAAGAGAGACCTCCTTTTACACTGGGACCTAGCTAACCTAAGTCTAAATCCTGGAACATTTTAAACAATGCCAATTTCTTTTAAGCATTTTTTTAGTCCCCAGATTAGTTCTTGTTTACTCCTCTGATATTAACTGGTTTAATAATACTTTTTGAATAAAGGCAACATAATTTTTATGATTTCCACCACTGTCCTTAGCAACTCAGCACATATAGGTATTTCTTTAAAATGTCCACACAAATACACTTGGATAAGCACAGCCTACATAAAGTTCTACGGTGTCAAAACAGCAGCAGTCAAGTTATGAGAATGTTTTTACAGTCACCATCCTGAACACAGTCAGACCAGACACTGAACAACATGAAAAGATTAAGAAAAATTCCTGAAGAGGTGCAGCCTGAATACCAGGGTAACAGGAAACTATACTCACACGCTGTCATAAACTATGCCTCAAACTGACAGAAAAATATAATTTCCTCCTCGTTTATTGTTTTCATGATTTATCAGGATGAAAAAAAGGTAAGAGATCCAATTGTTCTGGAAGCAAAAACTTACCACTATGAAAATATATGCAACAACAAAGTGGAATGTAGTGACATTCATTTGCAGTTCAATAACATTTTCATAATCAAGTGGATTCACCTGTTCCCTCTCACTGTTCTCCCTTCTGCCAAAAAAAAGGGAGACGCTTAGAAATTAAAATCACATCTAAGCAACAGGACATCTGCAGATTGAAAGTCCAAAGATCTTCCTTAGTTCAGAAACTTACTTCACAATCCTTTTCTTAATCCACTGTATTTCCCCTCCAAACCAGTGGATGTTTGCTCTTTCTGGAAAGCTGGAAAAAAAATAATCTTACTCCTTTTTTAGAATGGCTAATTCCAGGTGAGCTTACCCCTATTTGTTCTGGTGTCAATGCAGTATTTGGTTTGTACAAACTATGTCCACCTTGATACTCTTTAACACTAAAAACAATACAGTTGAAGAGGAAATACGTGTCACCACTTAACGACAAACCTTCACAACTATGGTGGGAAGGTACTCCAGGAATTCAAAATTAGGCAAGAACTAGAACAGAGTAAAATTTTGCCTCTACAGAGAAGTACACATACAGGATTTTACAATACACTTTGAACATTATTTATTTTTGCTTCTCTCCAGTTTGAATTTCAATCCTCCTAAATCTTTCAAAGCAGTAGTAAGATTATGCTCTGGTGTCCTAGGCAGTAATCTCACATGAATTTTAATAACCACCATTGTGCTGATAAATTAAAGTCAAGTATATCTGGTTACTGCATTCACCTGCTGAGTTTGGACTTGCAATGCTTAACACATTAACAAACTATGTTTTAGGGGACTTCTCACACAGCTAGAAGCATCGTGCTCTGAGACCTAATCCTTACTTCAGCACTAACTTCATGGGTGGTTAGTCTCTCTACTACTGCAAAATGAGGACAACACTCATTTAACCAACCTCACAGGTTTGCTGAGAGAAACTGCTGACATTTCCATGTGCTTTGAAAACGCAAGAAACTCTATGAAGTGCTACATATCTAGCAAGAAGACCACAGAAAACAACATTTTGCTTCTGGCTGAAGTGCTTTGGTTCCTCTTCCCAAGCACAATGCAGTATACCTATTAATACCAAAAAAAGCCTCCATAAATGAGAAAAAATAATCTTTTGAAATCAGTGTCAGTAGTAAAGAAACATGAACACCAGTCTCAGATCTGCCCAGGTTCAGACAACAAACTGAAAAATTATTTCATTTCTTTCTGCCATCTAACCTACGAATTAAAGGGTGACAGTCAAGCTCTCTCTTAGGACTAGCAGGCTGCTTAACATTTGTAAAGCCCACTGGTTCATCATAGTTTGAGTAACTGATTTAAGACACTGATTTAAACCATTTAATTTGAAGATCCTGGTCCTGCAAATATCTAAGTGTATTAACAGATCTATTGCCAGCCACAGGATTATTCTCTTACAGAAGAGCCTCTAATATCAAAGCTAACATTGTATTTCTATTTAGACAACTCTTACCAACACAAGTTCAACCTGACTTCAACAAAGTTGCTTGAGTATTAACAGTGGAAGTATTCAGGGCTTCTAGCAGATTAGCAGTAAACAAAATCTCAGTTTATTTTTCAGTGCTGACAGGTTAAATATACAATAGAAGAACGTAAGACCCATCACTCATCCCTCAACACCTTATTTGCAAAATCCTCTCAGTGAGAAATGTCTCCTCTACACTGGATAAATCTACCCATGTCTAAGAAGAGGAGAAGCAAATTTTACCAGTATGAGATATGTGACTACCCACATATGTTGCTGTGTAAGGGTAGTACTTGCACAAGTGAGTCCCCATTCACATCAAACACAGGCACATGTAATTTAATTAAAATCTCATAGATTCACCACTTGTTAATTTTTTACAACAAAACTTGGAACTCATGCATGCTTGGCAATTTAAAAAGTGAAGTAAAAATGCCCCTCTTCCACTAGCCTTTAAAAGGTGTGGGACACCAATAACTGCCTTGTTTAAAAGTTGTACTGTTTCATCAATCAACACTTCCACAGCTGTGATCCATTCAAGGCCATTCTATGACCAATACAATTAATTGCCTCTTTTTGTGAAAATTACTTATTTCTGTATTTTCACAGGAAAATATCATTTATGCTTATGTTTCAATGTAGTTCATAAGCATAACATTGTCTCTTGGCATCTGCTCCAGTGTTTTCCTTGACTAAAAGCCAGGCTGCTAGGATAATTTTCCTCTCTTTTTCAATAGCCACACAGTGTTTGTTTTCCTCAAAATACAACTCTGAAAGCACTTCAGCTGCTAATTTCTGTCATGTTACTTTTTTAACATTTCACGTTTTTATCTAAGTGACTAATTTGTAATATAACTCTGTCTACTTTCTTTGCCAAGATATATATGTTTATTATTGAGGACTTGTTTTAAAAATGAGCCTCCCATCACCACATATGGCTTATTTCATAACCATCAGCAACTTATTCACAGTTCTGAAATGCAGTATTACTTTGTATGAAATGTCTACTTTCTCTTTAGCCTCTTTGGTGACCACAGAGCTTGTCATCTAAATATTACCCACATATTAAAAATACTTGATACATTGCAATTATCTATAAAGCCATGCACCAGAATAGCTTACTTTGCTCATCTTTTTTTCCTGCAACTCCTGACTTTTTTTCCTTTAGTAATCTACTCTTCCATTTTAAATCTGTTTGATTTTTGCTGTCCCTAGCAAAGCCCAGAACAACAGAATGGTTCCTGAGAACAAGTCAGTAATTTAAAATTCAGTGGTACCCTCTTCCCTTCCCTACAAAGGCTGATTTTTAGAGGACATTTAATTACAGGCCTGAGTTCCTATTTTCTAAGCCTAAACACAACCCCCGAAGGCTTACAATATTTGAGTCACAGCTGGAGCTGTGGTTACTATACAGTTTAAATATCAGCCTCTTTACTGTGCAATTTGTTTTGAAAATCAAATCAGATGCCGTGTCATAAACAAGTGCTAATTAAGTACTGAGCGGAAATTGGGCTTTTCTGTGCAAGAAGGGTTCTTAAATATCTGCATCTTCACTTCCACAAGAAAGGATAAATATGTCAAGAATGATAATTACAAAAGGAAGCCTACTATGGTACTTCAAAGGCAGTACTGCTGCTTCTCCATTACATCTCCTCCCATGTAAGAAGAAATGGAGAGGGAAAAAAGTTGAGACCTGTATGAAATATATATGCACTAAGGATCTTGTGAATCTGATCATATAAGCCATAATGCTTCCTTTTCCCTCTGAGAGGGCATTCACTCTGGTTTCCATCACATACGATTTAAATAGGCAAGCTAAACCCATCTCTCTCTGTCAGTGCAAAGCAATAGTGAAGCTACTTACATTTTCATTTCTTTTAAGTTATGGGCTACACACAGTATTTATTTGACGATAACATTGCATTCATTAGGTGCAACCCCCCGTTTCATAAATATCAAGTGAAGAACAGGAATAATGCATTTTAATATTCCAAAGGTTGCCTCTGAGTAACAATATTCACAACTCCATTAACAGGCTCTCGGCTACAAAGGCAGAATTAGATCTGTCAGTCACTGACATGAGAGGGCATGGCCAGTTGCACTGAAGATTGTCCAGTTGAGATGGCTTCCACAGCGCAGGAAAATATCCCCTGTGGCCTAAAACTTGTTAATGAGTTTGTATGCATTATAGCAATAAATTGAACTCCTACTGTAGAGTATACAACTTCATGGCCCAAAGAGATACCTTAATTCACTGCCCAAAGCAGTACTCAAAATAAGGGACAGTTAGATTTGTAGTCCAAAACCAGAGATAAAGTTTCAAAATCTTTCCTTACTGCTATGAGAGAAAATCATGAGCTCTCTGACCCTAAAACTGGAAGCCGTTAATATTTAAGTGTGCCCTTTCTGAAATTTTGTAGAAGGAATGAACAAACACCAAATCAGTTGACTGTCAGGTCTCACAGTTTGATACAAACTCCTTCAGAAGGGCACAGCACTCTCCAATAGTAGGCTCTGACTGCCTGAAAACTTAATGAATTCACCCCACATAGAGAATGCGGCTTTCTTTCTTGAGTGAATCTGGAGTATGTTGACCAAGATCTTCTCAAAACCAGCTCCCACTGGAAAATGCCTATTTATATTCCTTGATGGATAAAAGACACAAGATTATATACCCCGGAAGAGCAGCAGCTGCCAGAAAAACTACTTTAGTAACATGAAGCACCTGGAAACCTTCTTAAGCTTTCACAAGAATACCATTACAGTATTCAACAACAAATGGAGACCTGTGACAGCACTCCGTTAATCTCTGGACAAAGTGAAAACAAGCTCTGCAAACACGCAGTGTAAAGAGATCCTCTTTGTGCCCATAAGTAAAAACATGCTTGATTTCACAACCACTTGACATTTTCAATATGAAATTCAAGTCCTATACTCAGCTTCCTTCAATACTGCAAGATCAGTGGTGAAGAAAATCTACACTTCTCATGCTACTGTCTGAACTTGTGCCACGTCAAGTATCCAACAAGAACAATGGCATTCGCAGGGCAAGTATTAGGTGTAAAACAGAAGGTAGAAGCTTGTCAATAAATTGAACCTGATCCCTTTCAAGTATCATGTTCCTCCTTCTAAGTCCACAGAATCAGAAAGCTCATTTGGATTCTAATTCTTCACTGAAATTCAGAGCATCAGGAATATAAATTTCTGTGCTTGAGAAAAAAAACAAAACAAACAAACAAGGTGAACAAAATCAAGAGGTCTGGAGAACTGCAATCTCCACAATCAGCAAAAGAGGCTACAGTGACTATTCTGATCTCCTGCTTAATTTTAGGTAGCGACAAAAAAAGCATGCAAAAGAGATGGGTTGCAGGTCTGTGCCAACTATCCTGGAAGGAAATAGGCAGTTTGGACACCCTTGTAAGAGGAATATTTATTTTTCTAAAGAAACAGAAATACTTCAGGAGCAGACTTTAGCACTCAATTACTACGTTCTCTGCTTAGCTAGTGAGCTCTTCTCTTCTGAGCAGACTCCAGCACTCAAGCCAAATAATTTCCTCTAATAAAACAAGCAAAAAACTTTGTTTTTGCAGAAATGGCTATTCTATCCCAATTCATATCTCTCACAAAGCATCACGTTACAATTACAATGTGGGACCTCTTCACCCATTTTAAGTAACTTAGAATCCCTAACTAACTGTCCCAAGTACTTACCAAGATATAATAAACTTCCCTGACCTAAATGCCCTGTACTGAGTTCAGCTCTATGACAGTTCTCAAATCTTTGAGACTAGAAAAAGCTCCTCTGCTTGGCTTAATTAGATGCAGCTCCTCCTTAAAAAAAAAGGAGCCTCCTGTCTCAGAGGACTATGAACGAAGCAGAGGCAACAGAAGAAGCTGAAGATACCCACCAATAGGATTCCAAATCAGAGCAAGTATCTGTAAGAAGACTAACCAGAGTCAGTCTAAGATGTTGCATAAATGACTGTTAAACCCTTAAAAAGAAACAGAAAGAAAGAAAAACACACACACACAAAAATAAAATTAGCATGTCCTGTCTCTCAAGAAAGGAAATCTACTGAGACTGATCACTATTGCCAAAACAAAGCAGTCACCACAGGAGGCATAAGTAAATCTACTCCCAATTTAGAACAAATTAGAATTAGTGCTAGACTAACCCAATCTTCTTCTTTAAGAAGATCACTGAAGTCCAGACAAATTAGAATTAGTTAAGCATTTGATAGATGACATGTAGGAAGTTAGTAGTTAAAATGGAGAGGATTAGGATTAATACCAGAGTTGTAAGGAGGATAAGAAACTAAAAAGGGTAAAGGATCACAGGTTATTTCGAAAAAAGAACCATCAAGCTGTACAAAGATTGATCCTTGTTGAAATCCATTAGTAATCTTGAACTTAATGTTAAAGTACTCTCACTGCTGGCTAAGAAACCCCACAGAATTACCATAGTGCTTATGAAATCGGCTGAAGACAAATTTAAGAGACATCATAAAGACATAGAACACAGTATCTTGAAGATCTAGGCGATCTAGAACCAAAACAAGATGTACATAAATTAAAAAGTAACATCATTTCCACTATAAACTAAGGATTCAGTAACCGACAAGAGGAAGAGAGGCCCTAGGGTATGTTACTCATTGGATAATGATGGTTCACCAATTAGTTGCAGCCATGAGGGTGGCAAATATTACTATAGGATACTGCATAAACCAAAAGATTTCCGAAAGGGAGAAATCAGGATTACTGCTTAAGTACAAAGAATCAGTAAAAAACTATTCTAGCATGTTCTGTATAGCTCTGGTCACTCATCTTCTGGACTCATCAAGATTTTTAGCTGTTTATATGGGTCTGCTAAAATGATCCGGAATGATAGGAAACAACTTGGGACATAAGTAAATTAAATTAAACACTGGTTTGGCCTGACCAGATCTAGCTCAGAGAAGAATATAGCTGCTTTCCACAAATATATACAGAGGACCGCTTAAGAAGAGCTACTTAAGCTCAAGAACAACACTGGCACAAGAGCAAATAAGAACGAATTAGCTAGGAATGATATTAACCTGGAAAACAAGAACAGAGATTCTAGCTCTCAAAACAGTGGAATAGCTCTACAAAGTCATAGCAAAGACTTTGTAGAAGTTCATTTAAGAACTTTGAGTAGCTTGTGAAAGAGACTAGAGTCTCCAGTCTACCAGCATCAGACTTGAACCCATGCTCCACAAGACCTATTCCAATTCCATACAGAGTTGTTTCCTCTCACTTATGGACTCTGTAACATTTTTTCTCTTGTTTTAAGGTCAGTGAGATACAGATATATAAGAATCTCTTTGTCAGCAAAAAATGCTTCCAGGACATCTATGTTTGCTTATAAACAACAGCTGTGACAAAGTGCAAGAGCAACACATCTCAATGGAGTCATACCATTCAAAAAAGGAAGAAAATAAATAAATAAATACCAAAATAAAATTAACAGGGAATGCTGGTTTTTGTCATTTCAAACCTATTACCAACAGAAAACACTGTCTTATTTGAAGAGAGTGTTAACATTGTTTTGCTTTCTTCAGGAAACTGCTGAGATGCTTCCAAGACATCTTCTAAAACAAGAATGCTCCGTCATTTCTTGAGACTACACCCACTTTTCATTGCTCTAATTTGCAGGAGATGAATGACAACTGGCTGCATTTCTCAGTCCCATTGAGAGCATTGGCACATAAGAAGGGCACTGAATAGACCCAATGAACCAACTCCCTGGAGAATTGCCAGCATCTTCCTAACAGACAGAATTTGAGGCCAGCTATCCATAAACTAAAAGCAACTCCCACATAAACACTGCTCCATTCTGCATCACTCTCACAATAAATTACAAATGTGTGTAGAAAGGGAGAGTGACTATATTGTATGACAGACTTTCACATTAGACCATTTTTCTCTGCAACAACTAGAGGCTGTTTTGGTTGCTATAAAAGACAGGCCCAGAAACATTTAAGATTTTCTTTTCTAGGCCCATTTTGTATCCAAGCAAATATAGCCATCACTTTTCTCCCTAGTGTTTAATTCATCCTCCTGTATCTGGGAATTTTAAAATAAAATATCACAATCTGTAAGAATAACTACATCCTTCACTGGAAACATCAAGAGAGAGACTCTTCAAACAAACTGAGAGAGTCCACACATAGGCACAAAGCCAGCTGATACAAAAACCACACCAGAATTCTACACTGGCTGGTACCTCCCAAACTCCCTTTCTACAATCTTCTAATTTGCTCCAGGTGCTTCTGAAGAAGATGGTCTATCTATGATACATTACTGTTCTGCTAACATACAACTGCACTTAAAGATTTCTCCATTCCTTCATAGTATGTCCATGCAACATCAGCACTAAGGCTTTCTGCTTCTGCTAGTCTGGACTGGTTATTCCACTAGATTCTGCCAAGAGGTTGCATGGTTCCTGCTCACAGACTGTAAACACTTCTGTCCTTCCCTGAGGGAGACTGGAAAGACCCCTTGCTGTGCTTTCCCATTCTTCCTCATTCTCTCCTTCCTGCTGCTCTCATCAAGATGAATGCACAGACCCTATTTCAGTCGTGGAGGGAAGAAATATTAAATTGGATGTTTCTCAATTCTTACTACAGAAGAGGACTAGAAGCAGCTAGAGAGCACAAAACTATGATCGGTCATTTGTTTCCAAGCAAAATTACTGTGGAAAAGTGAAATAATTTACAACTGAAAGTCTTTATTGGTGCTTCTCAAACGTTCTGCCATCACAGCGAGCAAATTCTGCTGTGCACGCACAGCTGCACGCAGGCTGAGCACCCATTGGTTAATGGAACCACAGAACTTGCAGATGAAAGAGTTAAAAATGAATTTTAATGCAGTTTTTAGAAATACTTGTCATGGTTGCAACATTGCCATTTAGTGAACAGGACCGATTTCTCTCTCAGTAGGGGATGATATCTTAATGATGTAACAATGTACTTCCCAGAAGAAAGACAAGCCTCATGAGGCAGATTAAAACTAAGAATATTCAGATCCCATTAAAATCAGACAGTTTCGAGCCATTTTTAAAATTAATTTTGTTTAATGATAAAATGTGTTATTTTAACAGGTGGCTAGCCAATTGTAAAATTAACCAATACATGGTCAGAAGCACAAGGCTAGCTATTAGAACAGGTTTCTTTTTATTCTGTCTTCTGTTATCGGTGTACTGTACAACCCTACATAAATTCTTCCAATCCATGACCCCAGCCAAATTTCTCAGCTTCTGCTCTCCTTTTCTGCAGAGCAGGGGTAGTATTTGTCCAACATCAGAGTTCCTCAAGAGCCATTAGAAGGTATTGCTGTTTAACGAGCAAGACATACTTCAATGTAACACCCAGGATGTTTATTTTCAACAGTTTCCATGGGATCAACAAGTTTTCCTCCACACTAATCAGCATCCTGTCAAGAAAATAGTTTCATGTTTGATTGCTTATTAATTGCACTTTGAGCACTTACTATTTAGTTGCAGACACTGGACTCTGCTACGCTGCAATTCATTTTCAGTTTCCACAGCTAAATGCACACTGCATTCAGTCCTTCTGTGCGAAATCACTTAAACTATATAAATAATACGCCTTGTTGAACATCTCTTGAATTGCAGGAAAGATGAAATGGGAGAGACTGAAGAAAACCCTAAGTATTATTAGAAACATTAAATAAGTTTGTCACCAAGAATGGTTTTAAAAATTGCACAGATCTCACCAGCATGCATGGCAGTCAGAGATGACACAATGTAAGCATATAAGGAAGTGAGGAAAGAGCTCATTCTATCTGCATTGTTGATTTTAGCATGAAAATTTATTTTACAACAAAAACAAGTTGCTTGCTTTGCTGCTTTTGGCCTTGCACATGATCTGATAATTTATGCATTAAATATTGTTGGAGCAATCTCTAAGAAAGTGAATATGACAAGAAATGGGTACATACAGATGAAGGAAAGACAGTGGATTGCCTTCGCTCGATTCTTAATGAAAATTCATTAACTTCCAGGTACAAATTACTCTCTTTGTAATAGATAAGTACGTTTGACTAGTAAGTTTTACGATACAAACTATCAACACAGTAAAAGCAAGAGAAAACAAATGGTGGACGAACACGTTTTAGGAACAAATTCTTTACTATGAGGGTGGTGGAACACTGGAACAGGTTGCCCAGGGAGGCATTTGAGGCCTCATTCCTGGACATATTCAAGGTGAGGCTCGACAGGGCTCTGGACAACCTGATCTAGTTGAGGATGTCCCTGTTACTTCAGAGGTGGTTGGACTAGACCTTTGGAGGTCCCTTCCAAACCAGACCATTCTATGATTCACCTGGCAACAATCAACATTCACACATCAGGAAATGCTTTCTGATCTCCACTTGAAATGTTTTCACAGCACAAAGTGAACTTTAAATGAGACCACACCATGAAGTTTCCTGTTTCTCCTGACATTTAACTTCTAGTCTCAGTTCCTTCTTTCCACTACCTCAGTAGCTGCTAACGCTGAAAATAAACAAGAAAACAATGTAACTTTATATTTGCAACTCTTTTATGGTCCAGAGATCAGAATTTGCTTGGCCACTGGAAACACTCCGGAGACCAATATTTCATTTTTTCTTCATTAGGCACCTCTTAAGGATGTGATCTAAAATATTTTACATTCCTACTTGGCCTTTGGAGATAATACACAAACACAGGATAACTTTATTTTCTTTCTCTAAGACCTTCTCTTCCTCCTCCATATCACATTTCAGAATACTGAGAATATTGATACCACTGCACATCTTGTACCTTCCAAGGATTACTTAGGAAATCCTTTGCCTAACCAAACTTCGTGGCTAGAGGAGTCTGCTTTATCTTACTAATGAGAACGATAATTTAGTACCAAATACTCATGAGGAATTATAGCTCTGCTGACTGGCAAATAATTTGCCAAGGCAGATTAGTTTAGCTGCATAAAATAAATATCCACCTGCACATACTAGCACTAATCAGGGCGTGAAATTAAACTTTTTATTCAGTGGGAAATAACTGCTGCAAGGCGGCGATTTAGTCTGGGAAGCAAATATTAAGGTCAGCCTATTCTCTCTGATGTTTATAGTATATTACAGTGCGGAAAGCGCGGTGCAACAAATTCTGCTTTTTAAGTCTATCAAACTAAATATTTCAGCCATGCGATAGCAAATTTGCCATTTGCTTTTCTAATTGCAAACATTTAATGGAGCAAAGTGGTTGAAAAGAAACATTGCCAAAGAAGTGAGAGTCAAGTTACTGAAGTACCAAAGGCCTCTACCAAGTCCACAAAAATTTGCAGCAGAGAGTTTGGGGTAAAAGAAATTAAACCAACATTTGCTTTACAATATACTGGTCCAAATAAACTCTTAAAATAAGAGGATGTTATTTCAGTTCTATTTGAAAAAAAAAATTAAAAAAATCAGTAAGCACATTTAATATCCAAGCAGGATTTGCAACCCTCCAACTCTCTGCTATTTCAGCTATTTCACAAAATTACTTCCATTGCCTTTATGCCACCCTGGCTTCAGATATCCAGGCTCCTCTGCTACAATGATCATGATACAAATAGGTTATTAGGCAGACTGTAAGGTTCTCCGAGTTTCAGAACAACAGCTAACAAGTCCTAAGTCTTAAAAACCCCAGTCCTACCAGCAGCACAGATCATATGGGTTCAATGCAAACAGGATCTCTTTGAAAGTATCAGCCTTGTTCCATACACATTTTATGTACACACGCACAGAGGGGATGAAAAAGGTGAAAGGGAGGAGGGCTGATTCCTAGTCTGTTATCCTTCAGCCTCCAATAACACTGACTATGTTACCTGCCGGCTGTGTGGAAGCACATACAAAAACAAGAATATAAAAATTAAGGAACTTCAGGGGTTTTCTCTCATCAAACAAACAATAAAACATGGAGGTATTTTTTTAAGACAACCAACAGGTTTTGGTTCTCCTGTGAAATTGGAAGGCCAACAGGGCTCCCTATAATTGTATCACCCAGGAAGGAATGGAGAATGGCAATTTGAGAGTGAAATAGAAGACAGACCCTCTTGAAGAGCACATCTTCCTATTCACAAGCCAGAAAATTAAATAAAATATGGCAAAATGATCAGTTCAGAAAAACTGAGAAAATGAAACCTCATTAAATATTATGCTGCTGTCTCCCATACTATCTTAGATAGGATCCCAAACGGGTCAGGTACAGCTCCAAGCAGTGTTAATTAAACACAACTGAAGTTGTCACTAGTCCATTCAAGAAAACAGATGTTGCTTCATAGAGCTTTGATATTTTTCTTAAATACCTTTCAAAATGAGGAACAAAAAATATGAACTCTTATAAAAAGGGCTTTATTGTATTTTTATAGCATATTACATACCTTGTAACAATCATTCTGTTAAGTGTGAATGTCAGTTTTATTTTCTGTCCCTTTTTTCCTGGCTATTTACAAGCTTTGTAAGAATCGTTCCTTAATTAAGTCTAAACATAGTTTTATATAAATGGATTCCTGGAATTAAAAACGTTCAGACTTAAGAAATGATTGTTACGGAGACTGTAACAGGCCGTAAAAAAAAGAATGCCACTTTAAACAAAGATTTCTCATTTTAATTAAAAAGATAATCATCAGAACATTCAAATACTTAACAGAACCATTTGAAGCTACTTTGAAAAAAATATCTACTATTCTATGTAGTTTACTTTATATGACATTTAATCAAAGTCTCAGTTGAGTCTGCTGCACTCTACTGTATCTACAGTTTTAAATACTTTATTCAAATATGGAAGTTACCAATTGAGCACCTTGTTTCTAGCACTTCTGTAAGTGGTTATGACAATGGAAGTCCCATATTCTTGAAGGCATAAAAATGGAACTCTGTAAGGCGAGGATTTTGGGGAAGGTGGGGGTTTTTTTATTTTTTTTTTTTTTTGAGATAATGGACACATGAATCTCTTTTAGTTTGTGCATCAGTCTCCTACACACTACAAAGAGTGTCATTTTATCTATACTATTGTAGAAACATGAAAAGGAGCTGAGATGAACTGAAACATGTTCCACTCTGGTAAAACCTTTGGTGTAGCTGCACTGGACTATATAATTTATAAAATCCTATTTTAAATCTATGAACTGACTTTCTTTCAAAAAAAAAAAAAAAAAACAAAACTTTGAAAGATGACATGTAGCATACATGACAAAAAGCACTCATTCACCAGCAACAACAGTCTTCCCTGGTGCGCAGTGGCTTAGTATTGCATAATGCTAATACATAGTCATTTAATATCAGAAATAAACTAGGCCTTCTTAAAATGTAAAGGTAAACTAAGTAGGCAAATGAAGTTAAATTACTTAAACCTTAAAGTATTTGAATATGCATATTGTAGCTGATCACAGACCAAGAAACTGTTAGCAGATACTGGCTAAACGTAATACTGTTTCACTGGCAAATAATCAAGCCATCCCCGGCAGTAAGAAGGTGACTTTCTTTTACTCCCATCAAAAAGTTACATACGAGAACACCCAGAGAGTCCATCTTGTCTTTAAAAGAATCAAATATAGATGCTTTAAGGCAAGATGATTTCATTCGTAACATTATCATTGGATGATGTCTCCACATGACTTTTTTTTATTAGACCTTAAAAAACCCTGAATTGTCAGGTCTATCTTGCCTGCTACATGCAACTCAAGACAGCTGCTCAAACTCAGTGCCAAAAATTAGGTGTTGACATTTTTAAGTGGTAAGAGTATTATTTTTTTGATAATTACAAATCCACTACCACCTGCAGGACTACTTTTCACCATTACGTGAAACCTGCCACAAATCCATATGAAAACCAAAAAGCTATGAAATGCTGGAAAGTTAATAGGTCTTATGCCTCCAAAAGATGTTTGAATATTTATCTATGATAACACTTGGGAAACTCCCAGGGAAAAATCACTGATTAATAGCAAAGCCCATGTCAACCCAAACTGCAATCCACCTAACAAGGAAGATGTACACAAAGCGTATCACACACTTGGATGAACAAGGTAGCACACTGTGAGTGACTCAGCATTAGTTGAGAGGATGCACAAGATGATCAGCTACCTCTGTGCAGATAATTGTACCAATGCCATTACTGCAGTACATGAGTACTTTGAGTGCTAAAAGGCAGAAACAACAAGGTGTTTCCAAGGAGGGCCAAGTTGATGCTTGCAACTGATACCCCACCAAATTTGACAAAAACAACCTTATCAGCATAACTAAGAATCATGTTTTAAAAAGACATGAACTAAAGCAAAAGCCTGACATGTGCTAAAAAACAGCTTTTCTCACTCCCCTCTCAACCTGCCCAAACCAAAAAACACCCAAAAACCTAACAGAGCAGAGGGAGGGAAGCCACCTCTTTCACTGCAATTTTTACAAATATTTTGCATATAAGAAGCATTTCAATAAAGCATTGAGGTACTTGATTTAGCTTCTAGTTCTCAATGCAGTCTGATCTTCATAATTTCCCCTTTTATCTGGTGCTCTTAACAGCTGCATCTCCTGTAAGAGCAGTTCTCTCTGAAACTCAGGTCTCTCCCTAGTATCACAGAGCTTTATGGTTCAAGTAGAACACAGCCAGCCCCAAGACGGATAGCGATTCCCTCAGGTCCCAGGCCAAATCTTACAGATTATCTCAAACACCTCGACTAAGCCTTTGGATAGGTCTCTCAGTGCAAGGGGTGAATAAGGCACTGTAAGAGAAACCAGCATAGCATGTTCACACTGTTGCCTGGCAGAAGACAAAAAAAATGCTTCAGCAGAAACTTTTCAGGATGTGAAACTTACTATCTAGAGGCAGGTTGTAATTACTAAGCCTGGCCAAACACAAGTGCAACAGGATCTGGGACACTCCTTTGGCCAATCACACACCAAAGAGAGTAGTTTATTATTACTAATTGCTACCTTGCCTATTCTGGTATCCATAGCATTTTCCCACTTCACTGAGCTGAAACTCTATAAATCTGACAAACTTGGAGGCTACTAGCAAAAGGGTCAAAAAGTCTCAAGAGAAACAAGTTCTGCAACACTAAAAAAATAGAAGCCAAACAAATATTTTAAAGCTAAATTAGAAATGAAAATTTGCAACTAGCATTTTCTCTATTTCATTTTGGGTGTACATTCTGAAGGCTTAATAGAACTGCTTCTTCTTGAAGAGCTTAGATTTAATTCTGTACCACTGGAAGTACTAATCTAACACAAATTTTTAGCCAGTGTTGCCAGTTATTTATGTGACATCCTTAGGGGGAAAACAAACAGTTTTGGGCACCTGAAATGTGCATTCATCTCTGTTAGCAACCATTTATTTTCTATTGTGATTTCTAATTCTTATGTTTCTGGCCAAAACGCAAATATCAACAAACGAAGAGAATGAACCTACAATTTAGGTGCATCATGCCTCAAATCTAAGCAAAACAGACACATCTGGAATTTTTTTTTAATGCAATTAAGTACACCAAAAGCTGTTTTCCACACCAAAGACCAACTCACAAATCTAAACAGTGTGAACTGCTCTTCATGTTGATTATCGACGATACACCTGCAGGAGCAGGTGAAAGATTGTGTGTTTACCACTCTCATGACAGAATGGAAGGAAAAATAAAATAAAATTGCAGAGATACTGTGCACTATGGAAGGATAGTCTAAGGTGTATAAATAAAGATAGAAGCCCAAGAACTACATGTCCACTCCCATCCTGATGCTCGTAGGTCCCTTCTGCCAGCTCCTGCCTCACTCGAGTTTAACTTCTGCTCCCAGGTGACACCTGCAGCCTCCCTATTCCAACACAATGATACTTCACGATGTGAGGACCCCGCTCCCGGCACGTAGTGCCCCCCAGCAGGCAGCCCCCTTCCTGCACCCCACGCCACCTCCGAGGGCCTGGTCCCTGACCTCTCCTACCCGCAGAACGAGCGGCCCCTTGCCAACCCAGCGCCCCTAGGCCCATCACACCGTAAAGGCCCGGCCTCCCCCAGGAGTCCCCTTCCATGCCCCCAGCCCCCTCTTCCGCCTCTCTCCCACAGCCCCTCCTCATTTCTCGCCCTTCCTCCCCGGCTGCCCCTCCACACAGACACACACACACGCACGCACGCACACACACACACACACATACACATACACAGAGGTGCCCACCCCCGCCGCGGCCCCTCACCATGAACTTAAGCGCCTTCTCCTGCAGGACGGCCTCGGCCGGGTCCATAGTCCTGCGCGGCCGGAGCCGGGGCCGAGGCCCCCCGTCTCCTCAGTGCCAGGCCGCAGCCAGCGCAGACAGGAACCTGCGCTACCCCGCGTCCCCCACCCCACCTCGCCCCGCTGCCCGCAAAGCTCATGCGCCGCGCGAAGGCCCACGGGAAATGTAGTCCCCGGCCCCGAAGGCGGTAAGGTCCTGTTCCACAAACGAAAACTACAAATCCAAGAAGATCTCGGGCCGGAGGCACGCCGGGAGCCGGCTGGCGCATGCGTTATCCGCAGGAGAGGGGGGCCGACGGGAGTTGTAGTGGCGCTGGGCTGTGCCGGTGTGACGTGACGGGAGGGCAGCGGCCGCGGGAGGCGGTGAGAGAAGCCCCGCTCCGCAGGGTCAGTTGGCGCCCGTTCCCAGCCCCAGGGTTTCCCTAAAGACAAGTCACATAAACAGCCTCTCGTGGTGCTTCACTGCCTTTACACTTACTCTTTTTTCTAACAATGTTTCTATTTTCCTGAAAACTGGGCCAAGTCCTCTTTGCTGTACCAAGCAGCAAACAAAACAAACAAAATATAGGATTGATGAACATTGCTCTAATAGCAGCTGCACACAGACTGGACAGCATTTAGCATACGCCCTTGTATCCCTCTTTTATCTCTATTGCACATCAAACAAGACTAGCTCACTCTTTGGCAGCCATCGCTTCTAATCCTCTGGGGTTTGTCAATTTTGTATAATTTCTTTCTAGTTTTCCTACATTTTCCACGGTATACCCATGCACTGAAGCCACCTTGCAATGAGCAGAGACACCTCCTGCGTCTTTAGTATTGGTTCCTACACCGTTTGTCATCCAGTAAAACGCTCGAGATCTTTTTCCTTGCTCCATTTGTATTGATGAAAGGAAAAGTATAAAACTGAAGTATATTGGTGAAGAGTCCCTTAAGTTTCAAAAATACAGGGCCCCACAGGCCAGATGCACATTCTTGATTAAGAAGATGTGAAGCACCTAGCTGGACAGCTATAATGTGTAAACACAAATATCAAAGTTTGTATCTCTTGACAAAGTGGGAGGACACTGGTCCAGAGATAAGGAGAAACTGGGACCTGGAAAAAAATGAAGCAATTAAAAAAGACGAAGCCAGCTGCGAAACTGGACTGAAGGTGAGGAAGACTGCTGGCCTCCATCCCAGACGACCACCAGAAGACCACCGGGAAGGTGGAACCAGGGCAGAGAATGGAAGGACACCTGTGTTAAAGAGTTCCATGAAATAATTTTAATAACCATACCTATTCTAATAAATAATTGTAACAACTCTGCCTCTTACCATGAATATGTATGCTTTTGTAACATAAATTATGGCTTGTGCCCGTGTAGGGTGTGCAGGTTTTCACACCGAAAGAGATCCCTTCCTGGCACCCCAGTGTTGTCATACACATACCTACTTCATAACTCTCTATGGGTTGTGGGGTTCTTTTCCACAGGTCAACGTCTTTTACTCTGCATCTCAAGTGAGATACCCTGAATTTCTTCCTATTTAGATGCATAAATGCTAGCCACACACATCAGCACTTGCTTGCTGACATGCTGCCCATTCCTGTGTTTGACCTATAAAGTACAGCTTTGAGTCGCAGGTATGAAACCAGCACCTCCTGTGCACCAGACACTTCCCTCATTTTCTCCAAACACCACATCTACTCTATATTTTTAAACTAAATAATCAGAGAAAAAAAAAAGATGCAGAGAATATACCCACTATTGAATTCCTTGCAAGGACATATGAGCTAGATAGTGCCTTGTGACCTAGTGCCAGGAGTATCTCCTCCAGCTGGTGACCCTGCAGCAGTGACAAGGAGTGTCGGCCCATCTGTGGCATGATATTGGAATGAGCTGTGCTCCAAGAGCAGTGGCTTGAAAGATGAAAGCAGGGATAACTTCATGTCCTCCTACTACAATGCCAAGGCATAGAAATCTGAAGAAAGCTTTCAGGTCACCAGGACAGGGGCTGCTATTCTTGGACTGGCCCAGCCATACTCTTGGTCATCATACTTTAAGCCCAGACTTTTAGCAGTGAAATGCCTGAAATGCTTGGCTGTAATGGGGCTGGGCATTTTCCAGACTGCTGACAGCACTGAAAACACTTACCACAATTATATAAATAACAGTCATTATAATGAGGGAGTCCTATAATTACAAAGGGACAGCTCCTGTAACAGTACTGCAGGCAAACAGGGGCCGCTGGTAATTGGGACATGGCTCTTCTGTGTCTCCTCCCTCCTGGAATCCTGCAGTTGACTGGGATGTAAATGGATCCTTTCTGTAGCAGCATGATGGGCTCAAGGCTTTGATTGCACAGTTTATTTGTCAATAATATCTGATGCTGGTCTAATTGTAGGAAAAACGTGTAATGCACTAGACACCACTGTCCCAAAGCCCTCTAGGCTGATTGATCTGTCTGGGCTGTAACTTATAGGGGATTAATGTCTGTAGGTCATAAAAAGCAAGAACGAAATGGAATCAAAACTAAATGGGTGTTTAGGTACTGGACTTAACCTTGGCAAGAGAGTGGCTTAGTTATTCTGCTATACTGCCACGGGGACCCCAAAATGCAGGGCAATTGCAGAGGGACAAAAGTCTCCACCACAGCACAAAGAGACCAAGGAAGGACTTGGAGGGTAGCACTTGCTCTGGGAGCACTGAACACCAAGATAATGGTTTGCCACATGAACCTCACCTGGATTCCTGCATCTGCAGAAATCACACAGCAAGAAGACAGACATTGGAAAGCTCATTGGTGTATAGGGCAGGGAGAAAGCACACTTTGAGCAGGTTTACTATCAATTAAATAATTATGTGTTTGGATTGCAAGAACCAGGAGTCAGACATGTGTGGTCAGTGCTGTCTGCCACAGCAGAGCTGCCCTGACCAGTTCCTCTTTACTGTCTCCTTGAAACAGCAATCATACGCCCCCACTCTTCCTGCCCTCCATACCCTCACTGCAGAGCATGTTGCATGAAGCAAGTCATGTAGCACACTGGGAGCTCACCATCTCTCCAGATGAAGGATGCTACCTAACAGTAAAGATATTACTGTGATTATTTTTGCAACAGCATATTGCTCTGTGCATTCCGGACTCTGCGGACCACATCCACGCCTGGTGTAACGCCATGTTAATTTGCTGTGGCAGTCATTAATTGGGTAAGGAACAGCTGGTGCTTTGCTTTAAGTGAAGCTGATTGGGTCAGTAAGTAACTGTTTGGTTAAGTGATCTACAGCAGGTACAGCCCTACCTCTCTCTGTGCTCCAGAGGGGTTTCACTTCTTGTCCCAGTGACCCTTGGAGGAAGCAGCAAGATTTGGCCATGAAACATTAGGGAGCTTTAATCAGCACAGTTCCTTTGGGCATTATTGCCTGAATTTTAATATTCTGAATAATAAAGGATGATTTTAAATTCGATTTGTGGGCTTGCCATCTGTGTGTGCTTGGCCTTGTTTTCCTCTGCTTTGGCAGTCCTTTGACTTCGTTCTTTCCAAGTTGCATCAGAAAGGAAGGAAAGAGAAAAGAGGGGAGAGCACCAGTGGAGCAACCTTTCGCTATTCCCTTTGTCCTGCAAGATCTTGGCAACAGCAAGCTTTATTGTGGGTGCTTTTCCCAGTACTGAGCACACAGACATTTGATAATGTAAGAGCTCACCAGAGGGAAACAGGGGCCTCTGCACCCAGAAATGTCCCAGTGATTGAGCTCAGCCTCTCCATCCCAGCACATCCCCTAACACTGGCATGTTTCACATAGGGCACAGACATCTCAGCTAAAGGGACTTGTTACATAGTGCCCTGGGGGACCTGGGTGCAGGATGACTCCCTGCAGCCTCTGGGTAAAGGACTTTTTCAGGACAAAGGGACATTGCGACTCAGTCATACAAAACCAAAAGAAAAGAGTCCAAGACTATGTATTATGAATTATGCTTACTGCATGGCTGAAGCAGGACAGTATGCATTACCTTGTACTAAGGATATGTGCAAGGCTGCACATGTGGAGAGGGTGACCAGAGAGGCATGTCTGCAAAGAAATCAGAACAGTCAGGCACATTGCAGATTGCGCCGAATTTATCCCTTGTGCTGCTGAAAAGGGGAGCTGCATCCTCTATCCTGTCTCTGCCAGTCATATGTTTCCTCCTCTCACCTCGTGCCAGCTCTGACACTTGTTTGGTAGCCCAATGAACTGTTGTAATTCACTGTAGGTACAGAAAAATGATGATGATGATGATGATGAAATACAAACTAAGCACCTATATGCCAGTGAGTCAGACTGGCTTTTCTTGTGATCAAATGGCTGCTGTGAGGCTGTGTGGGAATTGCACTGTAGGGCAGAGGAGAGAAAGGTGAGGCTGGTCCCTCTCAGTGATGGAGAAGTTACCAATTCAGCAGATATCAGGTGGAAAATCTCTTATCTTCATGCTGTCAGGATTTCTTGACTCTCCTAAGGTTTGAGACCCCTCTCTGCTCACAGCATTATCACTGCCACTGGAGTCTCCAGACGGCCAACTCAGTGGGGGAATGTCTCAGGAAGGCCAAATCCCGAGGGTCTGGGATACTTGCAAGAATCCTGAGTATGTAACCCTAAATTAACTTCCCAATTTTCCATCCTTCCACCAGGACTACATGGTGCTGGCCCCCCATCCTGCACCTGACTTGCTTGGCTACTGGGAAGCAGGAGATGTTGAAGCCCCAGTCTCAATCCACACCATAGATCCTGTAGGTACTTTGTATAAAATATGGATTGAAATAAGTCCATGTGACAGTGATGCTCTTGAACAAGGGCTGTAGCCACTGTCAGCAACCTTCTCAGTTTCCCCCAGAACCTTGCCAGAAGCCTCAGTGTAAAGTACTGGACTGCCCTGCAAAGCTGTGCACATACAGAAACACATACCATGACTCATGGCCAGTCAGGCACCTCTGGCACAGATCTGGAAATGCTTCTTTATTGCCAGAAGCATCTCCTTCGCTCTCTGAGGCCTGGACACCTCACCATACTTCAGGAATGCACACTCCAGTGTTTGCAGCACCTATCATCAGCCCGTCCTTGAGACAGCAGTGATGATGAATTCATCAGTCCTTTGGCATACTCAAGAGTCCAGAGGAAGATCACCAGGAGCTCATCATTGCTGCCTGAGGCGTGGCAAAGGAATAAGAAAGATTCCTTCTTATATGGATGAAAAACAGACCCAAACCACCAGACCTGACCCGACAGAACAAAACAACCCCAACAAGTACCATGTAGTCAGAACAGCCCTTTTAAAGCCTTATGAATATTTAGCTTGTCCTCATGTAAAATATATGACTTTGTGTAAGGATCAGGCAAAGGAGGTGCATGATTTTTTTCTGATTTATGGGCCCAGCAACGGATTATTCATAGCAGAGCAGCTGTGTGGAAAGATTCATCCACTGCAAAATGTGATTGTACATCAGGCAGTGTGAGGGAACAGAGCTATGACTAATGGCTACTTTACATATAAATGAGAAGGTTTGCGCTAGGAACTGTAAAAAAAAAAAAAAAACAATCGTTCAGCTGACAGGCCTGGCCTCTTTATCGAAAGCACTGCACAGGGGCCAGGGAAAGACAGGAACAAGCCTGCCTGAAGGCGCTGCCTTCCCTCACATCCTCCAACATGCAATAAATAAGGCAACAGCAGCCAAGACTTCCAAGGACCAAATTGGTTGCTGGTGTCAATCTGCAGGCTGCAGTGGGGGAAGACAGATGTGGCTCCTTCTGGCTCACATGCCCCTAGAAGTCCCTCCCAGCTGGGCTGGGACAGACCCCAGTTTGAACATCATGGTCAAAAGGAGAGGAGCAGCACAAGCCAGCCCCAGTGTAAGCCCTTCGCTTCCTCTCCCCTCTACAATCACAGCCTCCCCCAGTTCACTTTCCTAGCCGAGACATGTTGTCTAGACATTGCAGATGTGGACAGATGTTGGGGCTGTAATTTATAACAATGGCCTCCAGAAGGCAATTCCAATTTGTTTCACTAAAGCTTTAAGTTACAGGCAGCAAGATCTCCTGTAAATACTCTTGACTTACGTAGTAAGTACATAAGAGAGTTTGCAGCTTGCTGCAGCAATTGTAGCTTTCCCCATCTCTTGAAATGCCATTACAATTAATAGATCCAAAAGCAATTGCCCTCTGCCATGGACCCAATGAGTCCAAGAGTCACCTAAGTTCCTGGTGCTGAAACATGAATTGTGTCGCCAGTTCAGGATAGGAGTTTGGGATCCTACCTGCAAAGCCAACTCCTGTACTCTGTGTGCCGTCTTCTTCACAGAGTGTGTCCCTGAAATTCACTGCCTGAAAGACAACTAAGAAAAGGAAAATTTCCCAGTTCTTTTGAAGGTTTTCTAGAGGGTAACCTCTCCTTAAAGCAAAAAGACACTCACAGGAGAGGTTACCCTCTAGGGAAATCTTTTAAACCCATAGGGAAATTGAGCACACAGCCTCACTTCCACACAGGTTTCTACCAGTGTGGTTCAGAGCAGCTCAGAGTAGGCACCATAAGACTTTCTCTCTCCATCAGACACCACCCAGTATCCCAAACGCACTCCTCCTGCAGCTCTAATCCTACTGTAAAAGACAAACATGGTTCCAGCCTTGCAAGCCTATACCATCACAAGTGAAGGACATGCTAACAGTGGTGAGCCTGCAGCAACAAGAAGAAAGGAAGTCACCAGGAAGGGTGCAGTTATGACCAACTAGTTCGTATACTTCTGCAAGTGAAAGCCTGTCAGACAGTGTTAACTTCTGACAAGGGATGGAGTATTTCTCCCCTGCCATTTCATAGGACCTGCAGTTGTTCTTGTCCTCTACCTAGAAGTTGGTTTTCTTGTAAAATATGAGGGAAAAGACTAGGACTTCTTAGCAATTATTTGCTTCTGCAATTGTGTCTGTGTAGGTTGTTCTTAAATTGAGCAGCACAGAGCTTTTCACTGTGTAAGAACACAGGGCACTAAGGTGCTCTGCAGTGATACTGGTATGTAGGTGCAGGAGTACCTAGAGAGACACATGGTGAACTGAAAGTGACTCCAGCAGTCTCTCATAAATTACAAAAGCTGGTACCTTCATGGAGCAGCCAAATAGATCCCAGAGATCCCACCCTGTACCATTCTAGGGGCAGTACAAAGCGGATTACTGCCCATAGAATTAGCAAAGTCATTCACTTCAGTCTACATAGATTCCTGCCTGTGCAGGATTGTCTGTCCCATTCCCCTCCATGTCTTGGTCATCACACTAGTGAGAAAGTGTAGAAAAACTCCCCGTGGACAAGATGAAAAGAAAACAGAAACATGAAATTACATCTGTATGTTCATGGCTTGGGTGGGTGGACACCTCAGTGGGTAAAAAAATGGCTGGATGGCCAAACCCAAAGAATGGTGGTGAATGGAGTTAAATCTAGTTGGCAGACAGTCACAAGGGGTGTTCCCTGGTGCCCAGCATGGGGCTGGTTCTCTTCAATATCTTTATCAGGTCTTTATCAATTACCTGGATGAGGGGATTGAGTGCACCCTCAGTAAGCCTACAGATGACACTAAGCTGGAAGGGAGCGTTGGTCTGCTTGAGGGTAAGAAGGCTCCACAAAGGCACCTGGGCAGGCTGGATCAACGGGCTGAGGCCAGTTATGTGAAATTCAGCAAGGTCAAGTGCTGAGTCCCTCACTTGAGTCACAACAACCCCAGGAAATGCTTCAGGCTTGGGTCAGAGTGACTTGAAAGCTGCCCAGCAGAGAAAGGCCTGGAGGTGTTAATTGACAGTTGGCTGAACATGAGCCAGCAGTGTGCTTAGGTGGGCAAGAAAGTCAACAGCATCCTGGCTTGTATCAGGAATAGGGTGACCAGCAGGGCTGGGGAAGTGTTTGTCTCCCTGTACTCAACACTGGTAAGGCTCCACCTTGAGTACTCAAAGTGCTAGGAAAAATCTGAGGTGCTAGAGGGCATCCAGAGAAGGACAATGAAGCTGGTGAAGGGCCTGAAGAACAAGTCTTATGAGGAGCAGCTGAAAGAAATGGGATTGTTTAGCCTGGAGAAAAGGAGGCTCAGGGCAGACCTCCTTACTTTCTATAACTATGTGAAAGGAGGTGATAGTGAGGTGGTGAGATGGTCCATTCTCCATAGTAACAAGTGGTAGGACAAGAGGACATGGTTTAGCACCAGATTTGGTAAAGTTAGGTAATGGTTAGACTCAATATCCTAAAAGTCTTTTCTAACCAAAATAATTCTATGATTCAATAATACCACATTCATCAGAGGCGAAGGTCACATATGGAGTCCGGGGTATAGCACATAGCTGAAATCCCATCTTCAAGAGTCCCACCACAGGGCATCAGCCAAAAGGAAGTTAAAAAGCTATATACATTTAAACCAAAGTGCATACAGTGTGTAATACACAAAGGAGGACAAGGCTGGGAAGAATTGTGCCTTGGAAACTCCCAGCCTTCTTCTCAAAAATGAAAGCTGGAGCACTGCCAGCCACTTTGGCAATTTTACCTGTGAAGTGAGGATGTGGAGAAACGAGGCTCTGCAAAGCCTGAGAGCCTCAAAGTGCTTCGATTAAAGCACATTCCTGTGAGGCTTGGTTGAAAATAGAGACGCGCTCCCTTTGGATTTGCAGCTGGAAGGCTGCAGCCATGTGTCCACCCTGGAAGAGTCTGAAAGAGAAACCCACTGGTCTCTCAAAGAAGCAGAGACCAAAACAGCACAACTGAGCTTTGTAAAATTTCTGTCAAATTTTGTTTCAGAGTTTGCAATTAAAGCAATGGGAAGTGGCAGTTTTCAGCCAAATTGAAGTATTCCTGTCCCCAGCCCCCAAAAGTTTAATCTCAGATTTAATGAAACATTTAATTTGAAGCAATATATCTTAATTTGTGGGGAAGCAAATTTTTTAATTAAAGCAAATAAAGTAATAAATTATTTATTGTTCTTTAATTTGTAATTTTTCAGCAGAGCAATCAGCTGAATTTAAGGTAAAACCTTCATCAGCAAAGAAAGAGGTATTAAATACTCTCAGCTCAGTGTGGGACATGATGTAGTCCTGCAGGAGAAGTTTATCTAGGAGGGGACCAGGTTTTTGACCCAGCTTCATTTGGCAACCACAAAGGCATATTTCTGTATTGCTTCGCATACCTCTATCAGTGTTGTACAGACACAAAGATGCTGCAGCTCATTCTGCAGGTAGAGTCGAGCCCAGCAAAAGGCAAGGAGATGGTTTCGCTCATGGGAATCTAACTTGAAGACTTTTGCATGCCCTGATGGATGGCGTGAGGATTGGGTTACAAAAGAAGATTTGCTCCTTTGCTTTAAAATGGGAAAGCAGAGCAGGCTTCTCAAGTTTATGTTACTCTCCCAAAGCATACCCAAGTTGCAAATTTCATACCTGATACCTACATCTCATCCAGCCATTGTTGAGCCCCAGCCTGGAGGTGTGCTGTCCTTGGCCAGGAAGCAAACACAGATTTTCTTGGGAAGGGACTGAGTCAGCATGATAGGGACAGTATTTGTATCTCACTTGCATGCTTTGTCTCCGAAACAGCTTCCAAAGTAAAATGCAGACTCAAATACTGCATTTTCCCAAAATTGCATCCCTCCTGGCCCAGCATTTCTAGAGCCTACATGGCATCCTACCTAGTGATGGAGTAGGAAGCGAAGGTTGAAGTACATCTATAATCCCAAGGAAGCAAACAAGCCAGAGCCTGAAGCTTCCCCAGAAGAAAGTCGGATGAGGTGGCCTTGGGGCCAGCCATCACCATGGGCATGGAACATGCAGACAACACTGCTGTTTCCAGCAGGCTGTATGGGACAGCTCCCTCCCCTACTTGCTCAAGCACTTCCAATTAAACCCGGTGGAATTCAATCTCCTCCTCTTAATAAACTTCCCTGTTTCCTTGCCAACTCCCCTCCGGACACCAAGACGCTATTACTCCAAACACAACAGGAAAGGGCTATTTTTTTCTGCAAACTTTCTGACTGAAGAGGCAAGCACAATCCCCCCTAGCAGGATCTGAGCCATTAGGATCCATGAAAATTAACTGCAAATAAACATTTGGGGAGAGGGGGGGAAAGGGGCTGCCGAGTCATAGCAGAAGGGTTGTGCACACATGCATGTGTTTTCTGAGACAGGCAAGCATCTGTGATTGCTGACTAGGAGGTACCTGCACATGGAACCCAACATGGAAATTGAGAACTCGCTTTCTGCTGTGAGCACATGGATCTCCAGGGACACTGCCCCTTATTTCCACACCACCACAGGACCCTTCTCATGCATCTCAGACATGCAATTTGGAGGATGGGAAAGCTATTACAGCCCCCCCTTCCTATCACAGGCACCACTCAGTACAGCGTGCACATGCAAGGGAGACGTACAGCCCCCCTCCTCCAGCCTGGAGTCCTCATCCCCACATGCCGCATCTCCATTGCACAGACCCAGAAGATTAATGCAGCCATCTCCCCTTTCCCAAAGCCCTGGTCGTAGCTTTGCAAGACAGGAGCCTCTTTCTCCACTCTCCGCTCCCTGACAGATGCCTCAGAGCCTGGGGCCGCAGTTAAGGTGACAAGATTCAGCAATTCTTTATGAACATTTCATTCCCGCTCGCTACACGACGTAAATTAGATGGTGTGTTACATTCGGGCAAGAAGCACGATATGTCACTGTGGCGCCGGCCCATTGGATGGAGAGGCTAATCCTGCCGTGAATTTCATTACTGCTTTTATGCCGTCGGAATTAGCTCAGTGACAGCGAGCCTGATTGTCTTTCACTAGGGGTTTGCCAGGGCGCAGGAAGGCTTCCTCCCTGATGGGAGCAGTATCGAGTGACCCTGCTCTGTGGCCGCGCATTGCACCTTCGCCAAGGCAGGGAGGGAGTGCTGGCCAGCTCATGGGGAGCTCTGATAGTCCTCCTCCCCAACGCTAGGATAAATAAAATTGGAGGGGCCCCTTGTATAGATGGGTGGACAGAATGGTGATAGCCCCACTCTCTGTAACAGGAGGGTGTTGTATCCCCCACTCTCAGCTTTACATGCATGTAGGCAGCCATCCTGGGATGATCTTCTTGCTATTGCAAATTTCTCGCTTCTCCCAGCACTTGTCACATGAGATACCAGAAACCAAAAAGCTGAAGCCTGCAGCCTGAGAGTCAGGGACTGAGAGCTGAACTCCCTTCTGAAGCATCCCCTGAACTCCTGGTATCATCCATGAGGACTCAGAGCAGGTGTTGCCTTCAGTGAGCAATGCTGGACAAGTGGAATCCAGCCTGCATCTATCCCTACATCTCTCTGTTAAAGAGCTACTGCTAATCAGGGAGCAAAGCCAGGAGCAGAGGGAAAGCTTCCCAAATGGCCAGAGGCAAGATTGCTCAGAGTTCAGAGACCAAAAGGGTATCTCCAAGTAAGAAATGGCAGAGAGAGATCTGGCAACACCTGGAAAGCTCAAGTGAAACAGACGATGAGCTGACTGCACACACATGCTGTGTCTGCTTAGCAAGATACTCTGTGCCTGGTAAAACAGGGAGTCTCAGAAACATGTCATAAGCTGTCCTCTGGTTCCACCTCAGCCATCTGGAGTCCCCTGAACCTGACCACCACAGTTCATAGACACTATGACTTCTCCAAACCTAGCTTTTGGGAAGCCTTTCTCCCTTAGGCTGTGTGCTGTGGCCATGACAGCCCCAGTTCACTCCTCCCCATTTTCATGTCCTCTTTCATCCCCTCTGCCCACTCCTGGTTTTCATCCCAACCAAGCTCCTTTTGCTACCTCTCTCAAATTTAGGTGTCCCAGTCCACCTAACCAGCAAACACTCACGTGCAAACCCAAGCCTGCCCACATCTTCCTGAAACATTTTACTTTTTTTCTGGTGCCTCCCAGTGCTGCTGCCATTTATAGAGTTTAAAATGTCAGTGTGATGCCCTCCGGGGTCCAGAGGATTGAGCTACAAAACACTTGAAGGTTGCAGATGACGTTGGTGATGGCTGCCAGGCTGATCCAATCAGTTCTGCACCCTAGCACAGGTTCGGAAACAAAAATCGCAGGAGCAGGGGTAGAGAAACAAATTGATCATCACCTCCTATCATCTCAGTGTGCCCCTAAAGCTCAGGCTGTGTGATTCTGCATGGCTCCAGCCTCCAACCTCCTTGTGCTGGGTGCAGCCCCTGGAAAATCCACAACATCCTTTAAAACCAAAGCACCAGCAAGAAAAAGTTTCTCATTACATACTTGGAAGGAAAGTATGGATATATACTGTAGGTCCTGAAGTGCTCTGTACCACGAGACAGACCTCTATGCTCTCCTTCTGGTATCCCAGTGCCCTGTCCCATGGCAGCTTTGGGCAATCCAATGCACTTCAGAACACTGCCCCGAGGGGAGTGAACGAGTCCTTCTGCATTAGGTGCCATACAAACACCGTATGAGGAAAAAGTCCTCTTTACCCCAAGCAGGCAACCTTGTATCTCTAGCTGTAAAAGGACCACGGTGCACCTACTAGGAGTCAAAATCCATCTGGCTCAGATGTAACCAAAGAGCAAGTTAGGTTTTATGCCCATCCTAAGAGCTCATGTGAGAGCAGTAATAGTCCAGCTACACAGCAGTCTGGAAACCTGGAGAGAGTCTGATATCTGGAACTCTGGTCCGGTTCTCACCCCGCCTCCCTCCCACTCTCAGGACAAAGAGAATACACAACCTTAATGCTCATCTATTAGTCAAAGTACTCTCCCCTTAGATAAGCACTTTGGGAAGCTTGCCTAGTACCTCACAGTAATACCCCATTAGCCCTTCACTCTAATTAGGGGGAGGAGTGAGAAGGAATGGAAAAGAGGGGGAGTAAGTTAGCAAAGTGATTTGGGTTGATGAACTACATAAGAGATTTGTCAAAGATAGGAAAAATAAAAGCAGCCAAATCTCATATGTTCACAGGAGAAGTGCCTGAAAGGTGCATAGGAACAAGACATAAGAGAAAAGGGATTCTGAACTTTCCCCCAAGGAGAGAGTAAGATACAGCTATTTCCCTGGCCCTTGGGATGGGGAGGCAGGCAGCACCTGGAGCTTGAGTGGAGATGGTAGTCCATTGCCAACAGTTCTGGGGCTCTGCTTTGTTGTTTCAATTGGGATGGAAAGAAAGAGAGAAAGAAAGAGAGAAAGAAAGAGAGAAAGAAAGAGAGAAAGAAAGAGAGAAAGAAAGAGAGAAAGAAAGAGAGAAAGAAAGAAAGAAAGAGAGAAAGAAAGAGAGAAAGAAAGAGAGAAAGAAAGAGAGAAAGAAAGAGAGAAAGAAAGAGAGAAAGAAAGAGAAAAGAAAGAGAAAAGAAAGAGAAAAGAAAGAGAAAAAAAAAAGAGGAAAAGGAGAAAAAGAAAAAGAGAAAAATTAAAAAAGCAAAATAAATTAAAATTAGGATAGAAACTTATCTTTTATCCATAGCCTATAGCTTTCTTGTCTGAGATTTCCTCTCCTCCACCACCAAGTCAGATACAAACATGTCCACAAAAAGCAGGGCCTAATGAGGGGAGCTCAGTGCTCAGAGGAATCCAGAGTGGGTTTGTAGCATATCAGGAGAGGTGACACTTGAACTTCAGAAGGCAGAGGGAGATCATTTTCTGAGCATCAGTAGGGTCCAAACATCACTGTCAGAGTTATGTCAATCACTGCTTTTCCCAGCTTGGGAGACCTTCCTGATCCTGAAGGTACCCAAACCTGGAAGGAACTCACCTGTGATGGAGGCTCCAGGCAGGTCCAGCAGGAATGAATCACTGGAGAAAGCAACTGTTTGGGCACTCATGGCAGATGACCCTCCCTCACTCCAGCTGTCACCCCACCCCCAAGCTGCCCCAGCAACAGCAGCGAGAGCAGGAGAGCTGAGCCATACACAGCACCCAGCCCAAAACCTGCATCAGTCTAACGAGCACTCTGAGCATCACTTCTCTCCCCTCCAAACCACCATACCCATCTCTCAGGGTTTGGGCAAAACCTGTTCCAGAGGCAGATCCATTAGCAGCCAAGAGCAGTCTCGGATGGATTTGCCCCAGACAGGAGGAACCATTCATCGTGCAGCCCAATGCAGCTGAGACAAAGCCAGGAACTGCGCAGAGCAAAAATAAAAAAGTCACCGGGACTCCCCATATCATATATATATCAGCCAGCAACGGCTCCGTCGGGAACAAAGGTATTCAAGCATTCGAAAGAGAGTGCTTAGCAGTAAAATAGGTCCTGGAAGCCCTCGGGCACTATTTACTGGGAAATGAATCTACCTTGGTGACTGATTGCAGCCTTTTAACCTGGATAAATCAGATGACAGATAAGAGTATCTCCCAGGTAGCCCTGCTGGCAGGTGCCTTCATTACAGCCCCATCCATTTCAGCCAGCTCTGTCACCTACCAGGGGACATGCCCCCTACTGTGTGGGGTGAGCCTCGTTGGGAGGATCAGTGGGCAGAGGTGCCAGATTTTTAAATACCTCTGCTCTTTTCTATGGCAGGGAAGGTGAGGGAGCCATTACTAGCTCAAGAAGACACAGAGGCAGCTGTGATGCTCAAGAGTCAGCCCTGCCTGGCTCTGAAATCCCACAGCAGCCCACATCCCAGGACCGGAGCACTACCTGAGGTTGGAGAAAGGACAAGCAATGCCCTCCCACACAGATTCCTGGAGTACACCAGTGCAGCACGCTTTTCTCATCTGTGGAGAACATTTTCCAAGCTGCTTGCAGCAGAACCCCTTGCAGTCTCTTAATGAGCCTATCTCACATCTGAGAGACACCAGAGATAGAGCCACCCCTAAAGTCACCCAGACTCCAGGGACAGCCACCAGCTGGGAGAGAAGCTTTATTTATATGATGACACTTGCAAGCTGTGAGCGTTCACACACAGGACTAAACAGGGAGCTTGTCCCAGTCTTTCACTGTGGGAGATGCCCTGTCTGCCACCCCACCAGTATGTCCTAACCGGGAGGGTTTGGTACCAGCTTCTGCTGCAAGTGCCTGTAATATGCAGCTTCTTGCTCATCCTGTCCCAGAGACAAGCAGCAGAGGCAGTCTCCCATCTCCTTGTGTGGCAGGAGCAGTGGCAATGCTGCACAGCAGCTCCATGACCGCAACCGCTGGCAGTACACTTTCAGGCTGAGGATGCTCAAAGCTGGTTTTGCATGTACCCATCCTGCCAGGTTAACCATGACCTAGCCCACAGCAGTGAATCATAGAATCAACCAGGTTGGAAGAGACCTCCAAGATCATCCAGTCCAACCGATCACCCAGTGTCCCAGGTTGGGGACTATAGGGTTAAAAGAGTCCTCTAGAGTCTTGAAGATTTTGTTATTCAATCCCACAATTCTGCTATCTCTTCATAAGCTCACGGCAAGGCCAGTTTGTTCTCCTTTCCTCCCCCTCCAGCCTTGCGTCGGGCAGGAGCTGCGTTATCGGGATAAACATGTAAGGATAGGCCTGGTTGGGGCCTCCAGAGGCTGTGCTTAGGCCTCTTGGATGGCGGAGGCATGGGGGGGAGAACTGGAGCACTGGGGATGATAGATTTAGTTTTGGGCTGGGGGAAAATTCAGGGGATTTGCTTATGGATTTCTGTCTCTGCTTTGTAACTTCTATCTGTAACACTCTCTCCAAATACAATTCTGNTTCAGCTACTATCTCCCAGTACCCCCAGGTCCCTTTCTACCTGGCTGCTCTCCAGCCACTCTGTCCCCAGCCTGTAGCACTGCTTGGGGATGTTGTGGCCAAAATGTAGAACCCTGCACCTAGCATTGTTAAATCTCATCCCACTGGCCTCTGCCCACCCATCCAGTCTGTCCAGGTCCCTCTGCAGGGCCCTCCTACCTTCCAACAGATCAACACCTGCTCCTAACTTGGTGTCATCTGCAAACTTACTGATGATGGACCGAATCCTCTGGTCCAGATCATCAATAAAGATATTGAACAGAATCAGGCCCAACACTGATCCCTGGGGGACACCACTAGTGACCAGCTGCCAACTGGATGTGGCACCATTCACCACCACTCTCTGGGCCCAGCCCTCCAGCCAGTTCTTGACCCATACCACAGTGACTCTGTCCAAGCCATGAGCTGCCAGCTTTGCGAGGAGCTTGTGGCAGACAGTGTCAAAGCCTTTGCTGAAGTCCAGGTAGACTACACCCACAGCCTTCCCCGTATTCACCAGGCAGGTAACCTGATTACAAAAGGAGATCAGGTTGGTCAGGCAGGACCTACCCCTCCTAAACCCATGCTGGCTGGGCCTGATCCCTTGGCCATCCCTTGAGTGATTGCACTCAAAATGACCTGTTCCATAACCTTGCCTGGCACTGAGGTCAGACTGATAGGTCTGGAATTTCCCTGTTCCTCCTCCTGGCCCTTCTTGTGGATGGGCATCACATTGGCCACCTTCCAGTCTTCAGAGACCTCTCCAGTGAGGCAGGACTGTTTATAGATGGTGGAGAGCAGCTTGGCCAGCTCATTTTCCAGCTCTCTCAGCAGCCTAGGATGGATACCATCTGGTCCCATGGACTTGTGAGGATCCAAGTGGCTCAGCAGGTCCCTTACTGCTTCCTCCTGGATTACAGGGGAACTATACTGCTCCCTGGTTCCATCTGCCAGTTCAGGAGGCCAATTGTCCTGAAGACAACATGTCCCACTGCTGAAGATTGAGGCAAAGAGGGTGTTAAGTACCTCTGCATTGGCACAAGTCAGCAGAAGCAGAGTCTACCCTGTGCACTCTGTCACCCCTCGTGCACCGCAAGAGACTTGTAACACAAATTAGGCTATCACTGCTCCTTTCTATTTTCTTGACTGTTTTTCCCCTTTAAGCACTCAAAGTTTGTAAGTGAGCAAGACAACTCACTTGGTGACCAAAGCTTCGTTGACAACATCCACATCAGCTCTCTGCAAAGTTTAGGCACCATCCTACTCCATTTCTGGTCCTGATTCCTTCTATTGCTGCTTCAGACACCCTTTATGAGAACTTGAGTAACTCAACACTCACCCTGCAGCTCTTCTGACACAGCAAGCAGCACTGGTCAGCAGCATGGGAATTTTGATAGCCACTCATGCAATGAGTGCTACATGCATCCCTTTACCTTGGAAAAAGGAGAGTCAGTCCCTTCCATGCTGGAGCTTGCCTACAGACACCTTTCTGGAGCAGAGCAGAGAGAAATTCTGCTGCCTCCTCCCTTTCCCACTTTGTAGGGGGAGAACAGAAAGAAGAAAAAAAAAAAAACCAAAAAACTGAGCAGGTGTTCTGGCATCTTATAACCCACTCCTGTCCTCTGTTCTCCCCAGCACAGCTCCCACCCAGGCCCAGCTGTTAATGTTCAAGAGAATTAATTATTCACCCCTAAATAATAACCCTAACTAAAGCACTAGGTGGGGAGGAATTACAGGAGTAGAGCTTGGCTGTGGTGCGGAGCTTCAGGTTAGATAATGTCACAGTGCTCCAGGCCACCACTGTACCCAAATGAGACTTCTACTGAAAGCTTTGTGGCTGAGAACAAATCAGGAGGAGGATGCAAGTGAATTGAGCACTGCTTTGTGTGTTGGATCAGCATGGCCTGGAAAGGACAAAATTACTCCTTTTATTTTTTTTTTTTTTGTGTGCCTTGGCATGGCATTTTCTAGAGGGAGAATGGGAAATAAAATAATTCTGACACATCTTGTTTGAATTCCTTCATATGGGAGTGCTCCCCTCATGCCAGCTCCAACCAGAGGTGTACAGAGCACTCATGGGACATTTTCTGGGGCTAGATGCAGAGCAGGGCATCATACCGTGTGGAGTGGGGCCCTGGTTACAGTAGAGCATGTAGTTATGCTCATTCTGCTGGAAAGCACCAAAATTAGTCAGGGGCTCTTTCGAGCTGGTTTAAGCCATCAAGATGCAGCTCTGGAGATGGCAAAACAAGTGGGAACTGCTGGTCAGGATTATTCCCTAAGAGGCTGTAAAAGGGGTTCCTCCTCTGTAGTAGCCCTTAGTGACATTGACAGCACTGGAACCCTGAAGAGGATGAATCTGATCCAGCAAGTTGCTTTTTGGAGGGAAAATCCAGGCAGGTCCATGGGACAGCCCTGCTTCATACGGTGGAGTGGATCAGAGACCTGACACCCTGGGAATTATTGTTGTGTGTGTGTGTGTGTTTGTGATAGGGTTGCTTTCAGCTGGATTGCTTTCCCGATCTGGTCTCCACGCATCCTTGGGGACAGCAGACCTGAACGGGGTTAGACAAACAGCTTGGCTGAGCAGCAGGGGTGAGCTACCCTGGGGCAGGATTAATCCCAGCTTGACACATTTCCCACACACCAGAGCCGCCAAGCAGAAATGAGGATGCTCCAGGGAACTGGGCCGGGGGCGGGAAGGCTCTGGGGACCAAAACCCCCTTTCACTTGGCCACACAAGACACAGCATGTCCCTGCATCACTCTAAGTGCATGATGCAGACAGGGCAAGAAGCAAGTGATGGCCTGTCTGTCTAGCCAGATCTGTCTGTCCAGTCAGGTTCGACATATCCATGAGGGTTAAAGAAAGATGCTGTGAGGACCTGAAAGCACCGGGGATCCACCCAGAGCCTGACCTCCCCCTTCCATCAGAGATCACGTCCTGGAAGCCATATTCAGCCATCATTAGTATGCAAAGACTGTGATCCGAGAGAGGGGGAGAGAGAAAGAAAGAGGGAGGGAGGGGGGAGAGAGGGAAGGGAGAGAGAAAGAGAGAAAAAGCCAGTTGTTTTATTCATGGCTGGTGATATTATAGACTGAGTGAAAATCACATTATCGTAATGGGAAAGTTAGAGTTGCCGTGATGATGCCCTGAAGCTTGTGTGCTGATTGGGGTGTGATTGCTATCTGTATTTATATGTAGAATGCAAAGTTCACTGCCAGTTCAAGATGGTGGAGCCTGCTTCTTCATGCTACATAATTCTTCAGTAGGGAGAAACTGAGAGCAGCCAGGGCGGCTGAGCAGGCGTGGGGGGCTCCTGGAGCACAGGGCCACAGGCAGCGATGGTGCACGCTGCCCGCTGGGCTCCTGGCACAGCGTGGGCTGCCACCGTGCTGTGAGCAGGGTAGGGGGCACTGCATGTGAGCACCCGGCCGTGTTTGCGTGAAAGGCAGTCTCACAACCCTGGCGATGTCAGGGGAAACTGAGCCATGGGTCCGGTTTTGTGGGCACAACATGACAGTGGGTGTGAAGCAGTGGAAGGTGGGGAACAATGCGAATGCCCTGGCATGATTTGCAGGGCTTTGGAGACGTGAGTTAGTGATGGCTGCTGGGCTTTTCTGTGGGATGGGAGGTCAGTGTGGCAACCTGCGGATCCTTCATGTCTCATCCATCCAACTTTCCCCCTTGGTTCCCAAAGACTTCTTGTGGAGAAAGGCAGCCTTGGACCTCTTCCGCTCCAAATTCCAGCCCTTGCCATGGTGCACATGAAAGTGCTGGGTTTCTGTGCAGCAGCAAGTAGTGGGGACACAGGTAAACCCTTATGTCATAAATCCATCCTCAGAAAAGAATGATGCTTAAGGAGCTCTTAAATCTCCAAGCATAATCCTCCTCTGCTGGCCCTGACACACATTTCTGTCTGCTGAAAGCCCTATCCCCCATCCTGCCCCAGGTGCCTTGGAGAGCCTGTAAGCCCAAGAGCACACTCCACTCCAGGAGCTGTTACCCCTCACACAGCAGCTCTTGGGAAACATCCTCTGCTGAAATGAGGACCTGTCATGGCCACTGGCTCCCCCAGGCACTCACACAGAGGAGATCCAGAGGTGGACATTCACTGCTCTGCTTAAGACTCAAGTAAGTGCCCTGATGCTGCAGCACAAGGGGACTTCCACTCACCAGTTTGAGTTTTTAGATCCCAAAGTGACACACATTAAAAGGACAGACGATTAACTGTGCATCTGTCAGCAGTAACACTGAGGTTACACTGGCATCCGGGTGTCCCTGCCACCTCCTCCAAGGACACACCTTCCAGCAGGCTCCTGCAGCTGCAAAGATGTGTCGGCATCCAAGGGGTGCATTTACCTTCTCTTTCTGGGGTCTGCTTGAGAGAATAACAAAAATCCAAGTGTGAGGCAACAGAAGAGGGAAATAAAAATAGCTGGTTTCGCACAGGGAAAGTGAGGCAGATACTGGAGAAGTGCTAAGAGCAGAAAAATAAGCTAAATCCGCTTCTCTCTTTGCTGATTTTGCAGTGCTATGATAGGAATTTCTTTACATCTCCAGACTCCTCACCCTTTACATCCTTTGTAAATGATTTGTCATTTACAAAGACAAATCAGGTCTATGAAATGCTCTTCCAAGGTGATGCTGTCACACCCACATCTTGCTTTGATGCAAGAAATGGCACAAGGCACGGGGCCCAGAGCATCATCCCCCAGATCTGCTGTCACATCCAGGGGCAAGACACAGCCTGGGAAAAGACAGGCAGAGGCTAGACTGTAGAGAGAGCTGCTCCAGAGCAGAGGGACTGAGGGATATAGTGTGTTCCATAGGAACTGTACAGCCCCAAGGTCGGAGGGAAGGACAAGTTTCCTTTTCCAGGCAGAGCTCAGCCCTGGCCCTTCCAAGCACACATGGTGGCAGAGCCAGCTTCTGGGTGCCAAGCCCCCTGTGCCCTCAGCACACCAGATGGATGCTCATGCTCCCAAAAGAGCAGCCGTTACCTCACCTGCCTCCCTCCTGCTGAGGGAGTCAAATGTGGCTCTGAACTGTGCCATGCTGCAGAGCAGAGATTGCCTCTGACCCCACCTGTCCCTTCCACCAGCCAGCACAGTGAGTCTGCCAGCCAGGACACCCCTTATATCGGATATGGGGTAGGCTGAGATGGAAGTGCAATGAGCTGGCATGGGTAGAAGGCAGCAGAGGACTGCCTGGGTGCACTCAGAAATGGGAGAACATGAAGCCTGCTGGCTGGGTTGAAGGCAAGAGAAGAGGTGGCAGTCGGGCACCATGAAGCTGAGAACAGGGACGGTAGAGGCCGAGTGAAGGTCAGACCATGGGCACAGGCAGCTAGGGAGCATCCCTGGAGGAAAATGGAGCCTGGGGGACCTTATGACTGCCCATATTGACAACTAGTGGGAACTGCCTGAATAGCTGCTCATGAGCTGCAGCATCAGGCCCCCACTCTCTGGCTCCCCATCCCTGGGCATGGCAGTCCTGCTGGCCATAAGACCCTCTGGGCTGACCCCTCTTCCCCTCCCTAGCCACAGAGGAGATTGTGCCAGGGGCACAAGGAGAGAGGGGCTGCTCTAAGCTGCCTTTGTGCCATACAAACTCTGCAGTAGCCAGTAGCCGGTAGCCGGAGACCACAGAAATTCTGCCTGCTTCCTCAGGACCCTGAGTGCAGGCATTTGGCTGAGTGCATGTGTGGATGTGGGACACAGACACACTCCCTGCACACATGTGCCTGTCAGCAGGGTGAACAAGTATGTACACGTGCTCTCAGGAGGAAGGAGCCTAAGCTCCAAAAACCTCATTTCCCAGTCTTGACCTCCCCTGATACTTAAGACACTGCATTCCTGCTCATTTCTGTTGCTGGTGCTCGCAAAAAGTAAAGAAAGCATCTCACTGACACAGATTTCAGCAAACACCCACATGAAATTCAAGGTTTCTTCCTGCTAAACATCCACAGAGGGCTCTGCCACATGCAGAAATGCGCTGCTATCCCAACATACCCAGGTGGGATCATTGCAGTCTGTGCCAACTGCTACACAAACATCTTAGTCCAAACTGACATGGGGTTTGCTATGTGTATGGAGACGTCGCCCACATGCCCAGGTGCTGCCAAACCATGTGTGAACGAGGCAATGGGAGCATGGCAGGCACAGGTTGTACATCTTACAGTGATCAAAATGCAGGTGAAAAGATCTGGATAGTCCCATATGCACATGGGCATGTTCAAACACCCAGAGAGACACACCAGACGTTTTGTTACCCCAGATGCCCAGGCCTGGATACCTGTGGCTCCTCTCTTCTCATGATACTGCCTGTCTACTCTCCCTAACTTCTCCGTTTTTCACAGTTTAACCAGAATCAGCAAATTCTGTCACCTGCTGCTACCTGGCATGTCCCTTCCTGCACTGGCTAAATCTGTTTGAACCCACAGATGTGTGATTAAACACAGCGAGCGTTAGTGGCGAAGAACCGCTGTGCGCTCCCCGTCTGGCTGATGAGCGTGCAGCTGGAGCAGAGCTCCCTGGGGTACCCTGCTGCTCGCTCAACACGCGCCAGGTCGGGGGGAGGAAGGTGTCAACATGGCAGGGAGGGTATTTAAGCATTAAGCCATTTCTTTTCCCTACAAGGGTCTTGAAACTGCAGCTTTTCTTGCCTGGTTGTGTCTGACAGCCTTTGACAGAGAGACTGGGAAAACTTTCCATCATAGGAGAGCAGGAGAAGACAGGGAAGGGGCAAATGTGAAGGGATAGGAGAAAATTGTGCAGAGTAGCAGAGGGAGTGGCTGTGCATTCTTCCAGCCTTGCAAAAAAAAAAAAATTCAAGAAGCTTCTGGGGAAACTGAACAGCAGAGCACATCAGGGTGACACAGGGAGCTTGACTCTACCTCCATGCCACACCATGATGCCAGTTCCAGCCAAGATCATACCAGCCTCTATGTTTTCAAAGGGGATGAAATCCTCACAGGCTTCAGCATGCAGGTGGTCCCTGTAGCTCATCTCAGCATCCGTTCCCCAGATCCTGGGAGGTTTATAATCCAGAGAACTCCCCTGTCTTATGCAGCCTATCACACAAGAGCAGCCACGTTGTCTCCAACATGACCTGTGCTGCAGGGAGCAAAAGGAGGCAAAGGGAAAAGTGGCTTAATACAAAACACTAAGAAAAAAATCTGTTCGTTACTTGCCCAAACATAGCAGATCATAAGCTCAGAGCAGGATACCTGGGTCCATTTTCCAAGCTCATCAGTGTGAAGCATTTTGTGTCAGGTTTAAGAAGCATCAAGAGGCATCTGAAGACAGATCTCAGCAAAGGGACAGAGATGTTTTACATTTGCCTCAGATATAGATCAGCTCTCAGATTTCTTGCAAGGCTCATCTGTAGTGTGGAAACACAGGGTAATATTTGGGTAATGCAATGAAAACCTTGTCTTGCAGCACAGGACTGCTCTTCTGATCTGCCGTCTTTTTGACAGCTTCTGCCCTGGTCCCTGCCACCAGACCCTACCCAGCTTCTCCACTACCCTCCCAGGCTGGACACAGGATTGGAGCAGCCTCCCAGTGCTGCAGAGACAGGATAATCATTTGGCCCAAAATGCTGTTCCCTCATTCCTGATGGAAGTGACACGTGGCTCACCTCTGGCATACTTGTCACTCTGGCATACCTGTCACTGTCACCTGCTCCAGGGGTCTGGTGGGGAATTACTATGGACATATCACTATGGTGTGTGCTCTCTTTGTTTTCATGCTGAAGGCCTAGTGTTTTCCCTGGAGAGGGGAGACAGCTGGAAAAGTGCTGACGGGGCTGAGGCACAGTGTGGGACAGAGCAGCCAGCCAGGATGGGGAGCCAGCAGCACCTTTCACTTCCAAGGGATGCAGAAGACAGGTCTTGATGCCTCTCTTATTAACTCTCCAGCTCTTTCTTTCACTAGGGGACCTTGTAAAGACACCTACACACAGCATGAGCCCATCTGCTCCCAGCACTGCAGCTGCCAACTCTGCTTCTCTCATTCTTGCCCATTTCCCTGTAAACACTCCTTATTTCTCCTGTCCTCACCTCTCCCCGTCAGGTATCTCCTATCAGCCTGCATGCAATCCCTGCCTGTCTGCTTCCCTCTCTGATCTGTTTGCTTCAGGTCTTGCTGGTCTCACCACCAGCTTCCTTGCTTCCCCATGTCCTGATTTAACATGGAGCAGACTGAGTGTGATGCTCTTCTCTGGGCAGGTCCCACACCATGGAAATGCTGAGGTGGCTGCTCTGCTACATGCAAACAGTTAATGTTTAAAGGGCAACTAGAAAGCCTGTAAGACCATGAAGCATCATTCCTGGGAAATTAGTACCCGTATAAATTGACATTGTGCTCTGCAGCTGGTTTCCTCTGAGCAGTGCCTTGTGCCAACAATTACTGCAGACAGGAAGAGGAAAAGAAACGGGTCAATGTGTAGTTCACAAAAGATCTCTGGATGGAGGGATGAATGAAGGGCAGCCTGGATGGATAGTGGACCCAGTCAAGGTTCCGGTCTAAATTCCCAAATTCCTCATATTACTTTACTTTCCCATCTGCTGTAGTGAAATAGAACACCCCAAACTTTTCCTTATTCCATGGTTTTCCCATTTTCTGAGAACAACTTGATGCCATTCTTTTGATGCCTGGCTCATGAATCCCATTCCATGTGGCACGAAGAGCTGCAGCAAAGCAGTCAGGATTAATGTCCTTCCTGCAAGTGCATTGTCCCCTCAGGGCCAGATGCACGATACTCCTGAATCTCTGTTTTCCCCTGTCCCATCTGTGACACTATGTGATCAGCCACCAAGACCTTTGCACTGATTTCCTGCACCCTTGAATGGGCATGAATATATAAGGACTTAGGGAAACAGAGAAGGTTGCTAGTCCCTGTCTCCTCCAAACACCAAATGTGATTCCTACGCCATCAGCAAGGTCTGCAGAGCTCTGGGGCTTGAAGCTAATATCCTTTCACTACTCTGCAGTGTGGCTGGAGTTACCCAGGGCTACAAATCATGGGCACAAGACAGCAGCAATCCCCCTCTTTACTAGGTTTCAACCCTTTGGCTCTCCATGTCTCGCATCTGCTGCCAGTCACAGGACCCAAGCTGGTCAGAGGGCACGCAGAGATCCTGGAAGGGCGGTGCTTTGCATGCCACAAGTGGCTTTGGGACAAGCCACAGGGTGTTATTGGGATGGAGTCAGGGCAGACATAGCCTTATTTTCCTAGTGAGATGAGAGACAAGAGAGCTGGTGACACTGAATACTTAGCAGGGAAGGGCAAGGGATAACCCTGCTCATGAGCACTGCACAGCTGCATCAAATGCTGATGGAGATGGGTGACATTTTGAAGAAAACATTTCTTAAAGCAAACCCAGTCCTTTGCAGAAACTTCAGTTTGTTTACTTATAATCCTGGAAAGCCCTTGTGTCCAATTTGGGTCTCAGCGTGGCAAAATACAGACAAAATTGCAACCAGAGGTTTGTTCTGGTTTTCGGAAAAACCCAGCACATTTAACAAAATCTGGCTTTGAAGGCAGATTTTGGAAGAGAGGAAGGATGTGGTGCTTCCAGCCACTGCTCATCTGTGAGGAAAAGAAAAAAGAAAAAAGAAAAAAAGAAAAGAAAAAAGAGAAAAAGTGAAGCTGCTGACAGTTTTACACAAATTCAGAGATGCAGAAGTAAAATGTCAATGCCTTGTCACAGCTCTAGCTCTCAGACAGAGACATGAAAGGGCTATTTGGGATCATATACCCTCTGTTCCATAAATTACTGATTCATTGACTGGAGTAGAGCAAAGCTGGGTGATGGGCAGTTTTAGGAGGAGGTTCCATCTGGTTACTATTTTGTCCAAAGTGGGTTACCTGTCCCAGCTCCTATTCCATCTCGCTTTCAACTTTGGCTTCTTTTAGCAAAAATTTTTAGGCAGTGCTGAATGCCTCATCACTGCGCTTTGCTTCTGCTCATAACCAGTTCTGGTCTTGTCCCAGCACCTTTCTGAGCCCTTGCTTCCCAGGAGCCTTTCATGGGATGGGTGCAGCCTGGGAGACTGAGTTTGCCAACCTCCTTGCCCCATACCACTTGAGGTCCCACAGCATTGAGGCGTCATGACTCAAAGAAGCACTGGCATGGTGTGACTAGGCAGGCTGTCCTGCGGGTTGTAAATCATGCCTGCACATTCTGCTAGCAGGATCTCACTCAGAATATGTTCCCCCCACCAAAATGTACAGCAAGTCGGCATCCTCCTACTTGCATCCTCAATCCTACCCAGCCAACCACCAGAAGTCTCCATCCCAAGGACTGACACAGCCTCCTGTAATTTTTGAGCATGAAGAATGCTTGGCACGCTTCCTCCTTCCCTCCTTCTCCTCCATCCCCAGTCTCCTCATCCTTCTGGGCCCATAAATCTTAATTGTGTCTGTGGCTTGGGTTTTTGTTTCGTCTCTCTCTTACTCTCTTTCTGTCTTGCTCATTCTTCTTTTTTTTTT
>WBNM01019599.1:506030-537918 GCA_013399055.1 Ramphastos sulfuratus
TTTTTTTTTTTTTTTTTTACAATGTTAATTAATCATGTTTAGGCCTGGTCCCAGCTGTTACCACAAGGAGAGTTCCCTGGCAGCCCTCTCTCCCCACCCCCAACCCAGATGCACATCACTTTTGGATAAATCTAACCATTTGGAGAAATTCTTTGATCGTCCAGCAGCGGAGACTACAGGCGATTCATCACACTTCCCCTGACATCTCTGCAACATGCCACTTGCAGCTACGCTCTCCTGGCCTGTGCCCACCCCATCCCCACCTCTAAGGAGTTACAATCTCAGCAGGCCTGAAATGCTGGAGAGATGCTGAGGGGCCTTTTGCAAGGACAACCTGTCAGACCAACTGTAGATGGATGGGGGCAAGATGTGATTGAGGGGCTCCAGGGCCTCATCTCTGCCAGGGAGGGAGGCAGAGGGGAGAGCTGGCCTTCCTCCTCAGGAAACCATATGGTGGGCGAGCTTGGCAGAGCTTCTGGGAGGTCCAAATGTAAGATCAGACCCAGCAATCAGACTTCCCCTGTTCTCCCATCTCCTCTTTTCTCTGTGCCTGGCACTGCTCCCTGGGAGCAAGAGCGGTGTTTGCGTCAGCTGACGAGGCTGGCATATCTCTGTGCCACGTGGCATCTTGTGTCTGGAGATGACCTTGTATCTGGCACTGCTAGGGTGTGTGGAGACATGCAGGGAGGTGGCTGGAAGGTGCTTGCTTACCTCAAAGCCTGCTGACGGTGGATATTCAGTATTACAAAAAAGGGAAAGTTCCGTCTGTGTGCTACTTAGGGTAGTTGGGAATCCTTGTCTTGGAAAGACAGAGGGCTTGAACAACAGAGATGGTAAAGATCAAGGCAGCCAAGGCATGGAGGATGTGCAGAACTCCTCTGGCAGAAGTTGAGAGAAAAGGTGGGGTGCAGGGAGAGCCTAGAGGTGCAGGGAGAGAAAAGAGTGCCTGAGTTTGAGCAACAATGGCAGAGATGGTGCTGGGGAGCTCTGGGAGAGATGCAGAAGATGCACCAGAAAAAAAAATCAGGGTCAGACATCAAAGGCCTGGACTTAGCACCCAAACTGATGTGTGAGTGCAGCTAAGGCATGGATTTATCTGGCTTCCAGCCATGCCCAGCTGGCGCAGACCCCCAACATTTGCTTGCCTCTTGTGCCCAGTGTTTTATTGCTCCCTAGCAGTATGCCAGCCCATCACACCAGGGACCACATGGGCCAGCAATGTGAAAAGCCCATGATCTCACCCTACTCTTGTCCCTAATGCCAAATGTGCCCCCCAGCACACATTCCAGTTCCTTGTTCAGGTTGTTTGTTGGTCCTAGGCTGCATTCTGCCAGGATGAGCACATCCTATTTACTAAGGCTCCTGGTTCTCTGGAAGCTTTCTTGACGCTCTTTCAGTATTTTGTCTCCCTTCTCTGACGCCTGTCCCTCTAAATTATACCCTTTCATTCCCCCAAGCCTGGCTGCTAGTGCTAATACCCCTCAGATATTTGCAAGCTATCATCGTGTCTTCAGTGAGTCATCATTAGGCTAAGTTCTTGCAGTTAGCTCCTTTAATCTTTCCTTGTAAATCTTTCCCTTTGCGCCTCTGCTGGTTTTCATCACTTTTCCTGAGTGTCTTCCAATCATGCCTGTGGCTTTTGGGTCATAGGCCTGGAAACAACCCTTATAACTCTATTTGGACCGTAAGCAGAGCTGCTCAGGTCCAGACTGATTTGTCCTTCTGTACACCTGTGCTCAGTCCCAAATTGTGTCGGTGTCTTTTCCCATGGCAACCTGCTCTCTGCTAGCTACTCATGGCTATGCCCAGGCATGATGTGCTCCCACTCTAACACCAGCTGAGCCAACATGGACTGAAAAAAAAAACAAACCAAAAACCATGATAACATTTCATTCTGTTTATTCATTTGAAAGAAGCCAGCCTGTTTTCCTTTAAGCTCACAATGGAATGAGTAGCCACTCACAGGAAAAGTGAAACAGGTGAAAAAGGATCAGGAGAAGGCTTTCCCTCCATGACAAGCCGAGCCACCACTGGGTATTTTGGGTTGTGAGCTGGAATGAAGCTGAAGGGGCCCATCTGTTAGTTTCCCTTTTACAGATCAGCTGTGTTTTCCCAAGCTGACCTTCATCTGCTATTTCAAACCCTAGGTCAGCATTCTCATGGGCTCTGTCCAGCTCTCACTGGGAACAAAACAGGGTGCTAAATATTTTGGTGTCGTTTCACTATCTGTCGCTGCCTTTACTACCACCTACAGGCTTCAGGCATGAAGCAGCCTCTTCCCAGATCATTAACAGCTTAATTAAAAGCTGTCATAACACCAGGCATCATTGCTGGAAAATGGTAGTCCACTTTGCAGCTGGGTGACAGGGTCACACTGTTCTCATTTCCCTGATGAGAACACATTTTCTTTCTCGCTGACTCCAGGACTCACAATGACTCCAACTCTTCTTTTTAACAACTTGCCCCTCCTGTAACTTTTCCTGCCCTACTTAAAATTCTCTAAAAGCCCCATCTCACATCAACCCTACATCCAGAAAACTCCTCACCCAGAAGGAAGGTGAGAATAGTAAGAGGCTACTCTTGGTGTTGTTTCATTCTCACTCATTGGAAACAAAAGCTGTCAATGGAGCCCTGAGCAAGATATTTTGGGGTTTAGCTTGTTGCTGTACCTTCACTGCATTTGCTAACCTCCCTTCTGTGGGTCTTCATACTCTATCTCTCCGGAATTTTGCAGTCTGTGAGCACAGAGATTACCCAGCCCCACGTTGGCACAGAGCTGAGCCTCTGTCTGAGTGTACCCTAATCCTACCCAGCTCTGCACCCAGTAAGTGGGTAAAAGTCTTGACGCAGTTTGGTTTCTGTCCTGCCCCTTGCTGTTTTCAAAGCTAAACCCCACTGGGACCCCAATTCACGCAAACATTGACGCACACACTCAAACCATGAGCACATGAGCTCTGCCACTGCTCCCAGAAGACTTCAAAGGGTTGGGCCCACATGCTTAAAACTGAACAGGTGGTAAATAAGCTGCTGGATCAGGGCATCAGTCATCTGGGAGGCAGGGGGCACGGGATATATCTTGTGCTAATAGACCACTTTGCTACATTTGCACAGGCCTTTGCAACAGCCAATAAATCAGGCAAAACAGCTGCTGCTAAACTATGCAGAGGCTTTGCCCTTCGACACAAACTTTCTGAAGAGATCCGCCACAATCTGGGCTTGAGGAATTTGAAGCTGGGCTCCTGCATACCCCGATGCTAGACTAGAGATGGTCAGGGCAGAATGCCCCACAGTGCACAAGAGTGGACTAAAGAGCAGGACCTGAGGACCTGTGTGCCCCAGCCAGCTGGACTGAGCACAGTGCCACTCATGGCTCAGCCCAGGCATTGCTCTAAGAGCACCAAGCTAGCCAGCCCAGATGTTGCTCTAAGAGCACCAAGCTAGCCAACAGCTGAAGCACTTGTGTAGCTGTGGGAGCTTATAGCCCCTGCCAGCTCTGCTATTGGGGCTCCTCTGATCTACCTGTCTCTGATAAACCAGGCAGCATCACCAAACTTGGCTGTAAAACATTCTGGGGCCTGTGGAGCAGGAACTTGAGACAGGGGTCCTCAGTTTGGGCTTGTCCTTAATAGCCGTGTGATTTAAGCCACTCATTTCCCTGCTTTGTTAAATGATCCTCTCCAACCAGCAGTTTACTGGGCACAATTCCCTAGGGTATGCTCTCTTTTGGCTTTATCACCTGCTGATATGAAGCAAAAGACAAAGAAACTCCCAGCACTCAGTGAGACTCCAGGGACACACTGTTGGAGAGACAGCAAGGAACAGCTGCTGAAGCAGGTCACAACAGAAGAAGAAGGAAGAGTGAAGAGGAGTAGAGACTGAGGCTGAACACAAACAGGAAAAGAAGACAAAGATTCCATTTGAGAGAACGACCAAGCAAGGCAAGTCTACCCATTCCTCATAGCCCGCCATGGGGAGAAGGATTAATGTTACTCTCCATTAGCATTTTGCTGCTGATCCCAGAGGCTCATTTCTGCTAATAGAGTGTGATTTGTGTTGGCCAGGACGCCCAAGGTGACACCAGCTCCATCCTGTTTCTACAGACACCAGACATTTCAAACCATTGCAAGCCTGGAATCCATATGTCCAGGCTCAGCTGCCACCCAGGCACCAGGGGGTTGATGTAGCACAGCTGCTGGACCAAGCATGTCCCATGGTGGTTGGCGCTAGCATGCTGTGTTTCACAGAATATCTCTGCTAGGTTTTCTAGCATATTCTGAGATTTCCATCTTTGGCTACTGCTTCAAAGCTGCCAAAATACTTGTTTGCAGCAAGAACAGAGAAAGAGAGTGTCTCTGCAGAACAGAAAGTATCACTTCCCTGTGTAGCTCCGCAGGGGAACTCAACCTATAGCCCTCAGATTTGAAGGGCAATCTTTATTCCATAAAAGACCCAGCAGCCAATATGTGAGGTAAAGCCACCAGCTGTGAGAGGACACGCTGCATTATAACAACCTGTCAGACAACAAGTTTATGCTGTACTGGAGTCATTGCTTTCAATCTGGGCAAATATATCAAGGCAAGAGAGAGCTACTGTGAGAAGCTCACTTGTGCCTTTTGTGATCCCAAGACAGGGGTGCAGAATGACTCCTAGAAAGCTTCTTCTGACCCTTGTCTGCCTCCCTGCTGGTTTTCTGTCTCCCAAAAAGAGTCCATCAAAAGAAAGGAAAAAATCCTGCAATCTCTGGATCACTTCTGCTGCTCCAGCAGATACAGAAAGAATATATCAGGGGTGGGGGTGTTGCTGCATTGCCCACCCATTTTTTCACAATCTTGGGTTAGTGGAAGGCTTTCCTCATGAAGATGAAAGTCTTGATGCTATGGTGGGCCTGTTTGGGAATAGTGCTGTAGGTTTGGTGCTGCTTGTTAAAGGGCATAGCTGGGAAAGCTACAAGTTGTTAACATCTCACTGTGCATGACTTTACAGGACATGGACAAGCATTGGGGCTTGTCAATAATTCAGGCAAAGTGGCAGGAGCACCACTATACCTGAGGCCACTGTTTTCCATTTGTCTGCACTGAGCTTAAAGTTTATGCAGCACAAAGCCAAACCTGGAGGTACAACTGGGCCAAGGAGACCAGATGATGGGCTGCCAAGAGAAGGAGAGATGGCTGCCTGGCCAAACTGTGTATCAAAGGGGTTGTTTGTTTAACATGTACAGCTAATCACACCCAACATACTCATTTCAGTATGAGATCCTGCAAAACTAGTCCTGTTTAATTCTCTTTCCAGTCTCCCATCCACAAGCAGCAAACTGTCACCCCTTTACCTGTCCATTCCCACACGGTATCTCCCTCTCTAAAGTCATAGCCCTGTGCTTGTCTATGTCTGTCTGCCCACCAAGGGAACAAAGCACAACTTTTTTTTTTTTTTTAGGGTGACATCAGTGGGAAAAACCCAGTGGCACCTTGTCCAGTTGCCCATGCTTACAGAAAGGAAAAGCAGTGACACAGGATTAGCAGGAGGCAGAAAATCCTATGAGACAGTTTGGAAAGAAAAAGCAGCAGGACCAAAATCTGAGGAAGATAAAAGGTGATAGATGTCCATCTCTTCCCCAAACTTTTCCTCTTAGCCTCTTGCTGAACCCAATTACCCTAACTAAAATGAATGTGCTGTAATATGACAGACTTTTCTCTTTGATTAAGGACTTCCAAGCCTCTTACGGGTGATGCACTCTATAACTCATTGTAAAGATGGCTGCATTTTATAACCAGTGAGTTGCGTGGAGTTTAAGGCTTTTTTTTTTCCCCCCCGCCTTTCTCTCCCTTCTTCCCCTTTTTCTTGCTCTCCAGTTCAGACCAAACTGGGTTTAACTAGGCCTGAATAATTTAATAGAGTCATTATGCTCCTGTGTTTTTCCCTTACTGTCAACTGTAAAATCCATACAGTAGCTTCGGGAAATGGGGCTAATTTGAATTGATAATAGGAGACTCTGGAAAAAGTCATCTATTGCCATGCAATGGTGGAGCAGATGCATGCTAAATCTTGTATAATGAAAGAATATGCTGGTGTCAATTATGTAAGAAAACGACTTTACAGTGGTTTGAGGCAATGGGTTAGCATTCTGCTTGATATTATCACATAAAGAAACACCCATCAAAACTTCTCATAAATATGGAACGGCAAGTAAGATTACATTATAAATTTGAATGTTATGAATGTGTATGAGAGAGACAGATCGAAGCAGGGTACCCACCTCTCATAACTGGAAGTAAAAAAGAACCATATTTCAACATTTACACAGCACCGTCGTCGGGAGAGCAGACCAGCAGAGGGGCCGTGGCTGTGTCCCTCCCCTGCCTGCCACAGAGCTGCCGTCACAGCATCTGCTGGGGAAAGCGCCACCGCTGGGCACTGATCTCTTAGTCGTCAGCCTACATGAAACAGCAATTTGTCATCAGGCAAGGTGGTCGGAAGGTGATTATGCTGGTGCAGGTGGAGGAGTGGCTTTCACTTCAAGACATGTTTGAACAAGGATATTATCTATAAACATTGCATCAAACTCAGGAGAAGCATCACTCTCAGCTTTCAGGGTTTACTGTTGCCTTGGAACTTGTTGTTTGGAGAGGAGTGCTGTGGATGCCACTTATGGTTCCAGTTGCCATCAGCCAAAACCAGTACCAGTGGCTGGTTAGGAGAGGACAACACACTGCTGAAGTCTGCAGCAGCTCCTGTTAGGCAAGTCACTGGGGAAGGATCTGTTCATCCAAGGGGAGAGCGATATCAGCTTGGGGCACGGTGGGGTGGAGTGAGACAGAGAGGATTAGTGAATATCAGAGGGGATTTGCTTCAGAGCAGATTTCCAGCACGTGCTGGAGGGAGGAGGTGCTTGAAGCAAGGGAATTCCAGGGCACAGAGTCAATGAACCACGTAAGTAAATTCAATTCGTCATAAAACACAAGCTGCACTGGGCATAGAGGAGAAAAGGGATAGCTGGTCCAAGCTGATAGTGGGGACTGGGGTTGCTATGCACCCAGTCACACAGCTCACATCTAGCCCGAGGCAAAGCAAGTCACCCGGCGCAAACCTGCTGAGCTTGCAGTGCCCGCTCCAAAACCCCATGAGATCTAAACACCACCCGAGCTGCTCACATTGCAGGGCCTCCAGCCGAGCTGCCAGTTAGCCCTGCTCCAGGGATGGACAGAAACTGGACCTGATCCAGGCTCCTTGTGCCCAGCTGATGGCTGAATCCTGTCAGTTTGCTCTCCCCAGGCTCCAGCTGGCTGGCTGCAGCCTGAACCTGTCAGGCTCTGTCAGCGTGGTGCACTCGAGCTCCCAACACAAGTGGGAGGCATGTGTGCAACATCAGCTCACAGCCATTCCCTCATGCTTGCCCAGATGTTGCTGCCCTCCACAGCCAGGACAGCTGAAAGCATCATGCATCCAGCCCAGAGCCACTCCAATCCACCACAAGCTTTTAGCCTCCAAGGCATCAGCACAGAGTGAAATCAGTTGCATCAGTGCTAGGCTTTAAGATGTGGCATTTCAGGATCAAATATACATCCACCCAGCTGCTGGGTGCAAAGGGACAGCTTTGAGGCTGGGGCCAGTCAGATGGTTAGGGGTACACACATCTACCATCCTACCTTGGTCTGCAGCATTTGGATTGTCTCCTGCTCTCACTTGCTGGATGCCTTGTCCTCCAGCTGGATATTGCTACTCTTGGAGCAGAAGGGAACGTGGCCTCCACTACTGCCACCTCAAGCATCAGACTACAAATGGGTTATGCTGTTAGTGCCTTCTGCTAACTGCTCCAGGGATGATCCCTCCAGGAGAGGCAGTGTGGGCAGTGGGGATAATGTTGTTATGAATCAGTTCACCCAAGTTTAGCTGTACCAAATGATACCTCAACATGCTCCTACTAGCACAGAGAATGGGCACAGCTTAAGCCCTGTCTCAGGTGGATTGGACCTGATGTGGAACATCCTGCTGCTCTGGAAGCTGGAGCACATCCCAGCAGAGAAGCAGGTTCACCTGGTTGAGAAAGCTGGGTTCCCAGTGCCATCAGTTCCACTGAGAGATACAAGCCAAAGAAAGGTGCCTCTCACCTGCAATATCTGACTTGGACAAGAAACACTCCTAGTGCTGGAAACTATTGTTTTGAATGCATCCAGCACAGCAGCCTTGTCATGGACTGAGCAGGCTCTGTCTTACACAAGCATTGACTTTGACCCACTCTGGCCCTGTGGGATACCTATTCCAGCTGCTCTTTGCTCTAATGGTTACAAATCTGCCACTAATTTCCAGTCTACATTTCTTTCTTTCTGCTTTAGCCCTGTTTGCTCCAGTGCCAGTGTCCTCTTTTAGCTTCAGTGGCTCTTCCCTGCTGTTAGCCCTGTTGATGTATTTATGGACAGCAATCAGATCCCCTCTCAGCAGGTGTCATGCTGGGCTAAACAAGCCGAGCTCGTTCAGCCTCCTCTCTCCAGAAGTGATAAGGACATCAGGCACTGAAGTAGTGCAGCTGATTTGCTTTCACAGCCAGGTGAAAGCACATTTGGGCTGGGTTCACACCACCCTAGCTCTCATGCCTTGATAGCTGACATGGCCTTGCTAGGAATGGGGGTAGATGCTGTGCCTCATGTGTCCACTCCAGGACAGAGATGTTCAGGAGCCACCCTAAGCAAGACAGGCACTTCAGGATCTTCTCTGGGAACAGCTTAAAGCTTTGCTTGCTCCTGGAGAAGCTTAGTAGAGAAATAGAGAACATCTGAACAAGCTAGTGTCTGTCCATCCAACAGATGTGAAGAGGATCCTTTCTCTGGTTGCATAGAGGTGCTTCTTGTGGTGCTTCCCTTTCATACCTCCCTTGCTCTTCAAGCTGTCTGTTCAAAGAGACACAGGCAACATCCTGGGCAGAGTGGTAAGACTTCCATCTCTCATGGAAGTAGGCAAGGGAAGCACCACCTGAAGAAGAGTCTGGAGAAGAGGCTTCCCAAACCCATCTGTAGGAAGACTGTATCAGCTGGTCTGTGTCACCTGATGGAACACAGCAATCTCAGCAGGTAAGGAGGAATGTTCCCTCACAATTGCTTCATCCTGCTCTTCTCTGATCTAACAAAGACGTTGGCTTTTAAATGTAGCTAACTTAAGGGAATGGCAGCTTATCTGTCAAGCTAACATACAGCCCTCTGCGCTGGCTCTTGCCAGCAGCACAATGCTGGAAAATTTAATATTCTAATAGGATTCAAGTGGCCCTTTAAACTAACAGGGTAACAACTCTATTAACTGGTACACAGGAAGGGAAAATGAGGTGCTGGGGAAACAGAGGATGCATCAAACTTAGACTTTGATAGAGGGGTTCACATCACCCTGACAGTTGCTTTGTTCCCCAGCGCCTGCAATTTATTGCCTGGAGAGAGAAAGTATGTTTGCAGGATTAGCCACAGGCTGTGTGTGGATGCAGCAGTGGGGAAGGTGGTACAGCAATCCAACCACCAAGGTCTAATGTCTACTATGAATCAATCCTTTGTGGTCTGCAACAATGCCCCAACACTGTCTAGTAGAATTCAAGCTAGTGTAACCTACTCAAAAGCCTGCTGGCTGCACTACTGACCTGGCCTGGCACCTTTAGGGGAGTAACCTTGAGTTTAGCTGCAGTGGAATCAGGGTCTGTCTATATGAAGCCAGGTATGGATAATAAGGACACTATGAATAGGACTTAGGTCCAGCTCTGTAAAGTCAACTGGTAAATCATGTCTCAATCTCAAAACAACTGCTTAATCTATCTCCAAAGAATCCACCAGCCAATGATGGTTCCCCTTCTCTAGCACTCATCTTTTGGATTCTGCATTTTTTGGAAATCTGCATCCATGATATGGAAAGACCTCAGGTCCTGCTGGTCCTCTTACTACACTCTCCAGAATCTCAGTCCTGGCACTATTCTCACTGGATGCTCTTGGGTCTGGATATTTGTTCTTTCAGGCAGAGATGCTGGGCTGATCAAGGTCCTCTGTCCTGTTCATTTTATCCATTTCTGAGCCTTGGTCTTCAGACAATGCCAGTTTTAGACATCATTCATCCTGTTCCACCTTCATCCCATAAGGGAATTCATCGGCTTTTCTTTTTCACATGGACATTTCCATAAGAACATATACCCTGACCTATACTGATTTTTCTCTCACTGGCTTTCACGGGGTGCTGGCATCTCATTTCCCCTTCAGATTTCTGATTTTCTCTCATCTCCTCTTTTTGTATCCTGTGGAGAATACAGTGTTTATTACCTATTTTGTACACTATCAAAAACCTTTCCACTCATCTTTACCTGCAGGACCTCATTTCCACCCATACTCACCTGGCCTGTGATGCCCATGGCCTCTGGGACCAATCAAATTTGTCTCAACTTCTGTGGGAATGCAACTTGATGGTTTCACTTATGAGGAGCTAGTGTGCCAGGCTGTCTCTAATGAGATCTGTTCAGACAAAACATGCCATCAGCTTCCATCTTCCCCTGTGACAATAGCTCTGAAGGGCTCAAAAAATCAGCCCTAGAGCAAAATTATTTCTGCTGGACAATAATCTGTCAGAACAGTCCATTCTTCTAACATTGAAAATATTTGCCTCATTTTGCCAGAATTCCAGTCTGAAAGAAAATCCAGAGGAAAACTTTAGTCAATATTTAATGACCTCACTTCTGTATTTTCAAAGATTATTCTGCTTGGTGTTTAGACATGGCTTTATTGTTTTAACATTTATGATGCTTTTAAACCTTGACATACAAATGAAATTAATTAATCTGATCTGAAATGAGTGGTCCTTGAGGACTTTTCTTTGCAGATAGTTTTGAAATCAGTGAAAGGAGAGAGGGAACAAGATGGACATTTCTAATTAAGTGCTGCACATCTGGAACTATCAGCCTTCCTTCTCCCCTCTGGATTTTGCAAACTTCTGCATTTTGCAGAACTCTGAGCAGCTCTTTATTGTGCTCAATTCTAGGTCAGCTTTTAAAAATGGTAGTCCCAATGCCAGTCCAAATCCCAGAGCTTCAGTTCTTTGTAGCCAAATGTTTTTCATTTATAAGCATGGATTTCTCCTAGGAAGGTATTTCTTGCTGTATCTTTGTGCAGCATCCATCACACTTTTGCCTTTCCACACCCTAATTTCCTCTAAACACCTCCTTGCTCTGCCACAAATCTCTTGCATAATAACTTGACTCCTTTACTGTAAAACAGAGATGCCTTGCCTAAGAAGAATAGTGTTTTATTAATTTTATCTCTTGATTTGCTGGAATTTAACAATTTAATGACCTGGTTTAGACATATTTTCTATTTTATTAAGAAAAATATCTATAAACATTTTGAAATAATTTGCATCCTCTATGACAACAACAGCAAAAGAAGATTGTTTTCTGCTTAAAATGAGCTTTTTCTTTCAAACTGTAAATAGGTTGAAAACTGAAACCCAGTGGTTCAGTCACACATAAGAAAACATTCATCCAGGGTTTTGACCACATAGTTCTAGGGATGGGAATGAGACTGCTGTGACTTGCAGTGGGTTTTATCCTGACTTGGGATGGAACACTTCTGCAATTCTTTAAAAAAAAAAATAAAAAAGACAAATTTTTCTAAATCTTCATTCCAACCATGTTTCAAGGCTGTAAAATCCTTGAAGATGTAGATCTTTATTGCAACTTTGTCCCTGCCCCAGTTAGATGGGCCAAGCCTGACCCCCTGGAGTCAGAACACCCGGCTAGCTAGTTTTCTTGAAGTTTCTGACCTCTTTTGCCTTGACTTTTAACCGAAGAACGAGTAAAATCACCTTCCTGGCCTGCCGCAAAGCTCTCCCCGCAGCCTGACGGCAGGGCCCGCTGTGGCTGCAGGACGGCCCCGCGCTGCCCGTGGTCCCTGGGAGCCTTGCCCACATGCTGTTCTCATGTACCAGCGGTTATTTATAGCCGCCGATGCCAGGAATTCGGCAGGGACACTGCTGGGGAGGATAACAAGTTTCTCTTTAGGAGTAATGTTCCACTCGGACCGGAGGAGCGAAGAACACTAAAGATGATTGATTTCCTTGCAGCCGCCCCGGAGCACGATGCTGCACCCACAGCCACGCCCCGGTGCGAAGGGCTCCCTCTGCCACGCTGATGAGTGCTGTGTCCGGCCGCAGCAGAACACCAGCAGGCGGTCGGGTTCCACAGCCTGGTATCCGCATTTGCTCCTCGTGTCGGGCACCTTGCACCACCTTCACCTGAGATGTGTGAGAAGAGGAGGAAGGGGAGGGAAGGCTTATAAGACCAATACTCAGGGCCTTCAGGCACTTCCTATTTACATACTTTGGAGCAAATTACTGAGCCTTGGAAATTTGCAGGGAAATCGCTTTAATTCTTAAACTATATGAATGAAGCTGCAGATGGAGAGAGTAATGGCTTAAATTTATTAGCCTGCATAAAATTGCTGATGCTAATTTTCAGCTGTACACTAAACAAACAGTCAACGGGATTAAACTGGATCCCTTATTTAAACAAACTCACGAAATGTAATTTACATCTAGTTATTGTCTCCGACTCTTCCCAGATCCCTTCTCAAAGCTCCCTCTAATGTTGTCAGGTTTGTATTGCACCTGCTCCCTCTTGCTCCTCCATCACCTCTGGCAGGACAGCGATGCAGCCACTGGGGGACCTTCACGGAGATATACGTATAGATTTAAACAGAGCAACACTGTCTGAGCTTTCTTCTCTAGATGGACTGGTCTAGATTTTTTACACTTCAATGCCAGATTTTCCACTAGAAATGCCGCTTAAAGATGCTTTTGCTTTTTCCACTACTGGTGCCTTTTGGGGTGCCTTTAGCAGTGGGCTCTCACAATGAAGGGAATCCTGTTACAGGACAGTGCCAAGGTGTCGAGCCTCAAGGATTCAGCCTTCTGAAGATACAGCCTTCTCTCCTGCCCTACAGCCAGTCTGCATATCACTTGTCTGCAGCACCAAGTATTTCTCCTGCATCTTTACATGTACTACTGATGCAGCCATGCCTGCCATACTGAATAAGAAGGGAGACTAGAGGTGATATAGCAGCAAACGAAGCTGATGGAGACTGCAGGAGGTGGTCTCCATGCCAGCAGCAGCCTCATGCCTTGCTGCATGCTCCATCACTTGATTAGCACCTTGATGTCTCTTGTCATCTGCTCTGGGAAGGGTAAAGCTCAATAACTGCCCTGAGCCAGCAGTGGAGACTAGACAATAAAATGGTGTTTATTCTGCTTTGAAAACTCTGCAGGTGAAGATGCACTCATTCAATGCAGAGTGCCTGGCCTCAGAGGGTTCTACAGGTGTTGCAGGGATGTGAACTAATTCAATGGGGAAAATCTGGCCAGCCTGAGCCCTGACCAGTCACTTGAACTAATCTCATAAGTTTATTCCCTGCCCTCTCTTGCCTCCCTATGAGAGGAATAAGTGTTATGGAAATTCTGGGTGTCACTGGAGTGTGGGAAGGCTGCAGAGCAGTAACAGGGCAGGAAGACCATGTGAAAATACAGAGATAACTCTGGAGCTGCTAATCCTGATCCCTATTGCTGTTAGGCCTCTGTTAGCAAGACCCATGTGCTGGTATCCCACTGAGGGGGACAAGAGTTGGTCCAGAAATGCCTGCTGAGGGGATTGACAGCAGGAAGAAAGGTAGAGCAGTGAGGCTGAAGGAGGAATTGCAGGAAGATGCTGGAGCCACTTGTGCTTGCAGGAAAGCTTTTCACGTAGCACAGCTCTTGCTTTGGCATCGCCAGAGAGTGGCAGGGTCCTATTATGTTTCTGTGTGCCATGTGTGGGAAAAAAAGACCATAGTTGAACTGACGCAAGGTAAAGAAGAGGTGATTGAAATCAGTGATGCTCACACCTTCAACACAGGACTGCATTCAGAGACTTCTCTCCCTAATGGCCAGGCAAGGGCTATCCTCAAGTCCTTGTCCACTGGGCTGTGATATGTAATAGTGGAATTTCTGTCCACTGGGATGTGATATGTGATAGTTAATCCACTCGTGTGAGCTGAGCTAGATTTGGGCAAGTCTGGCTCCTGTGTTCCTGCAGTGGGCAGACACAGAGGGACTGAAGCAGGAGATTTGTGCTGCAGATCACACCTGAGCAATGCTGAAGCCTTGCCACAGGCCTGCAAGGATAGGAAAGAGAAAGGGATGTGCAGAGGCACTTTAGTTGTTTTTCATCAAATGGGCACATCTATGGTTGAATGGCATCTACCTGGCCCCATGCATCCTCTGCATCTCCACCTCCTGGAGGCACCCTACTGGGGGCATCACTGCTTGAGACACAGAGAAGAAGATGGAGGGACAAATCTTGTAATTTTCTCTCAAGAGGGACATAGAGGTGAGTCCTGAAAGGCAGGTGGCTTGTACAGGAGCTGCTATTCCCCCAGCTCCAGTGAGGACAGGCCTCTGGCTTTGGGTAGCAACCGGACAGGACAGCAAGGAGATGGAAAGCCAGTTCAGCACCTCCCCTCCCACTAGGCCATTGACAGCTGATCAACCCCGTGTCACCTTACAAGCCACTTAATCCCTTCCGTCATGCTTCTCAAGAAAGGGGGTGTGCAGGCCACCAGCTGCCCCAAAGTCATACGCTGAGCATCTGCAGGAGCATGTGCACAGAGACATGACTGACACCTCGCCAGTCCTCTACACCTGGGAATTGCCCAGTCCTGCAATCCCAGACCCAGCTGGCCCTTTGATCTCTGCAGGAGCTGAAGCTGGTTCTCCTCTGCTCCAGCTTTGGAGAGGATCATTCTGATTTTGTCTGGACATCTCACATCCTGGCAGGTGTCGGTCTTGGCTTCCAAGATGCTTTAGAGGGAAAGGTGGGGAAAAAGCAGGACCATAAAAATAGTGTTGCAAAACCACATCTGTGTCCATGCTTTCTCTCACTCCATGTGTTGGGGCCCTATACAATTTAAGGAATGACCATCTACCACTGCCACCAGCCTCCATAAGAGCAGATAACATACTTTCTCCCACAAGGAACATCACCTTCAGTGGTTTTGAGAACCCTGGAAGTGGGTAGTTGGATGACATGGAGACAGCCTGTGCCCTGGCTCAGCACCAGACAAAGTCACCCGTGATCTCTCCTGAGGAAGGGACACTGAGACCACCAGGCACACATGGGGCTGAAGGGCATTGCAAGTAATTCATGTGCTTCTCAACTGGATGTCACTAGCTTCTGCTCACACCAGCTCAGCAGTGTGTTGACTCAGTCTACACTGTTCCCTGGAAGGACCTTCTATAGAAGAAAACTGTTAACAAACCAAGGCACTCTAAAGCATTGTCCATCTGCAGCAGACATCTTCCTGTCCATGGCAGGATTGTAATACTAGAAGGGGCCTCTCAGTCTTGACAACTCCAGCCCCAAAGTTGTTAGCAGTGAGAAAGGATAAGAGTTCTCTCGCAGAGTTAAGTTCTTTCTCTCTCTTGAGGATTAAACTACAAACACAAAAGCCACAATTGCTGACAGCTACAGCTTGATTCAGATGGGCCAAGACTCTGCTTGGCTTTGGACCTCATCCATCCATGATGCTGGGACCCTTGCTGCAGGTAGTTGATCGCATGCCTGGCTGAGATGCAATGTGCAAAATCTTAGTGTAAATTGCCTCAAGTTCAGGGGCACTCACACAAACAAATCTGTAGCCACACAAGACTGCAAGGCAGATGAACTTCCTCATGACCCAGTGTCCCAGCATGCACTTTAGCTATGGTTTTAACATCACAGTTTACTATGCTAGAGAAAAAAAAACGTAAGTGGGACCAAGTTTGATCTGTCCTCATGTGAGTTTATACGAGATGCATTGATACCCTCTTTCTCTCTCTTTTTTTCATATTTCTCAGGTCTCCTCTCTCTATAGGTATTGAGAGACTCTAGATGACTTGAATCAGTCAAGTGCCTTTATGACAGCTAATGCTGAACTCATTTTTTAGCAGGCCTGTTGTTCACTAAAGCAAACGGCATTCTGAGATACTCAGCAGAGGCAGTGGGAGCTAGAGCAGGAGAAGCCTTATCAGGTCAGAACAAAGGTCCACACAGACTTGCACCATGTCTGGGAGAATGCCTAGTGTGTGAGAAGAGGGTTGATGTGTTAGGATAATTCTCCAGGATAGCTTCTCAGTCTCCAGTGATCTTTAATAGGGGACTTCCTCGGCCAGACATTCTGGGTTTGTTTAATACAGCTCTTGTGGATTCTTCCCCTGGCTTTTTTTTTTTTTTTTTAGTTCCTTTATGAACCACCTTAAACAGCTAACATCCAAAGATCCCAAGGAAGTCTCTTAGGTTTGCTGTACACAACACAAAGAGTTTATCTTCCCATTTATTCTCCTGCTGCTTTCACTTGGCAGCCCTGATTCTTGTGTTGAAAGAAACAGTGAACAGTCATTCTTTATTTACCTGTTCAATAACATTCACCTCCATCACCTCATCTGCCTCTAGTCTTTCACCAGCTGAAAGGTCTCAGATCATGCTCAGCAGTAATTCTCTGATCATCCTTGCAAGCTCTTCTCTGTTTCTCATGAAGTCCTGCTAGATGTCCTTTTGAGAAGGGAAAGCAGAAGCACACTCTGGAGCTAACTATTCCTCTTTGCTCACAGCAGGTGGGACATCCAGAGGGCTGTGTGCCATTCTCGACATCACTCTCTAACAAAGACAAACACTTTGGAAAATCTGACCTTGAAAGGAAAAATAGAGGAACTGGATTTATTTTGTCCAAAAAGGAAAGGACCATAAGGCAGCAGGTAAAAAATATTTCTGTATATAAGGTTTTTATACAAGGACAAGGATAGATTGCTCTCCATATTCAACGTGGAGACAAGACAAGGCACCATTTGCAGCAGAGATGATTTAGGTCAGATGTTAGGAAACTATTTCACCTCTGAGCATACACAAACCCTGGAACAAGCTGTCAGGAAGGGATGGAGCCTCTTTCACTGGCAGTATTTACAAGCAGGTTGGACACCCATCTGTTGGGAGGGTTTGGGGAGAGCTGCCTTGCAAGACTATCTATCAGGGTCCCTCCAGCCTCGCATTTCTCCCTTCATGTTCCCTCTGTCGAACCATTCGGCTAGGACAGACTATGCCATCCGGGGGCTGGAGACACTCTGCCAAAGGCCCTGAGGGGTTGAACAGTACTAAGAGGAAATCTGTGCAAATCTATTATTCTGTACTCTCTGCCGAAGGCAGGCAGGGCCTCAGTATCAGGCACATCCTTTAGTGGGAACTGCCTTCTCTCTTCCCTTTGCTCTCCCAAAATGTCACTGCTCTAATTACAGAGGAAACCCTGAGGGAAATCTTGCCAGGGGGAATGTGGATTTTCATTATTTGTGGCCCCAACAGCTTTTCAGCAACATTTTGGAAGTGTACAGACCACAGGCTGAAAGTCGTTGGTGACAATGACATGTTATGGACTCATGCCTCTTCGTGGATCATAGCATCTGGGGCCAAGCTGAGAGACCCCTGTTCTCAGCTACATTAAGGCAGAGATACCTACTGCTAGATCTGAGCCAAGCCATGTGAAGATACCTCCAGCCTTGCCGCTTCCCAGAGCAGTGCTGTAGCAGCTTCCTCCGCTGCCCAGAGAAGATGTGGTGGACAAACAATAAATAGCCACCTACCCAATGGATCTCACTGAGGATATTATTTGAAACCTGAGGCACCTATTTTTAACAATTTACTCCAAAGGAGGCTGCTGATGTTTCTTCTTTGTAAGATCAGGGTAAGATCCCTAGCCATGTGTGCTATGGTGCAGGGGTAGTGAAGAGGTAGATTAGCTAGGCCATTCTGGTGAGACCCCACCTGGGGTGCTATGTCCAGTTCTGGAGCCCCTATTAAAAGAAGGGTGTGGATGTTCTGCAGTGTGTCCAGAGAAGGGCGATGAGGATGACCAGAGGGCTGGAGCTCCTCTCCAATGAAGACAGACTGAGAGAGTTGGGGCTGTTCAATCTGGAGAAGACAAGGCACCGAGGAGACCTTATTGTGGCCTTTCAGTATCTGAAGGGGGCTACAGGAAAGCTGAGGAGGGACATTTTGGGATGTCAGGGAGTAATAGGAGTAAGGGGAATGGAGCAAAACTACAAGTGGGTAGATTCAGATTGGATGTTAGGAAGAAGTTCTTGACCATAAGGGTGGTAAGACACTGAAACTGGTTGCCCAGGGAGGTGGTGGAAGCTTCATTCCTGGAAGTGTTTAAGGCCAGACTGTACGGGGCTCTGAGCAACCTGATCTAGTGTGAGGTGTCTCTGCCCATGGCATGGGGGTTGGAGCTAGATGATCCTTGAAGTCCCTTCCAACCCTTCAGTTCTATGATTCTGTGATTCTGTATGCATGGGCCACCCAAGAGCAGTGTGTCCCAAGCAGTCACTTCTTCTGTGTCCCTGAGGACAGTCATGTTCTGGCTAAAAGCACCACTAAACTGCTCTGTCCACGCTGCATTCATTATGGGAACCTTCATCAGCAACTGGATTTAGTTAATGTGTCCTCTATGGATTGACGAGGCACATATTAACAGTGGAGGATCATTCAGATTGCTGTAGTGATCCAGAGTTGATGCTCAGCTCCATTGGCATCTGCCAATGACCAGCTTCATCTCCAGACTTGACTGCATGACCACTGCTGCACAACCACTGTCCTGTGCTCTCCCTTTCCTCTCTCCTAGCTCGTGTGAGGCATGCCCACAAAGCAACTCATCTTCTTGCACTTGTAAATGCATTTTACAGAGTTGTAAATGCTCTTATTGATCCCTCAGCCTTATTATCCTCACTGCTCAGCCAAGAATTAACTTCCATTTGAGGATAAATTATTAATCAGCCTTCACCAGGTCTATTTCATAATCATTTCCACCATCCTAGCTGTCACATAAGAAGGATTTGCATATTTATTCTGCCACTTTTCCCCAGAATGGTACGTGGGAGTCTGTTTACCTGCAATCTCTTAAATCACTTTCCCTGCCTTATAAACGCATCACTTTTAGACAGAGCAGGCCCCGCACAGTGCAGCCCAAGTCCTTCTGACTCATTTACTTTGTGGCATATTTTTTGCAGGCAAATACTTTTCCTTTTCACTTCTCTGCTTTTTCATTGTTTATTTATGATACCCTGTAGGGTGAAACTGTGTGGTTTGTTCAACAACCCATAACAAAAATGCACAAGCTTCCAGCCTGGTACTGACTGTCTTTGGTCCCTGGCCCAGCTTGCACAGGAGACCGTGGTGAGATGATATTTTGGCTTTTGGCACTGTTTGTTTTTCATTTTTTTTTTCACCCCCAGACAGTCAGAGATGAGTAGCCCCCATGTCCTACTCAAGGCGTGACTGTTATTCTCTGGCAGGGGAGCACTGCTTGATAGGAACTCGGAATGGGGAGGGAGGAGCAGGGACAGGAACATGCTGAAGCTAATGGCACCTGCCTAGGAAGGGACAATATTTACAGTCACAGTAAGTCAAATGGAGGGGGCTGATCAACACCAAGAGCTGATGTTTTAAGTAGCAGAAGGGAAATGAAGGTACAGACAAAAGCAATGCAAGACCCTGGAGCAAAGCAGTGTCAGAGCTAAGGCATCTCTCTGGAACTGCAGCCTTTAAACAACATGCAGGAAGCCACATGGTAGGAGAGAGACTTGGGCATCCTGGTCTCCTGAGCACAGGGTGGGAAGGCAGTGAGTGGGCAAGTTCACTGCAGTACTGCCCTCATCCTTGTGCTGTGCTGTCCTGGTTATGTCTCCCAACAGGGTTCCTGTCTGGCAGGTAAGTGCACAGGCTGATTCCTTCCAGCAGATGGTAGCAGGAGTATACAAGGGGTGGGCATCCGCACTGGGACCCCAGGCTGGACTCCACGGTCTGTTCCTCATGGTAAGGACAATATCCAGGGAGAATGGCTGCCTAGCAAACTGCACCCAGAACCAAGACAACCTGTGGTGATGCAGCCCTTTCTTGGCACCCATGCCATGGACAGTGTGATTCTACAGAATTCAGAGGGGATGTGCTCATAGGGTCAGTGACCAGTTGGTGGGTCAGTCAAGATGGTGGCCATGGCTCAGCCCAAGATGGTGACAGTGGCACAGGCCAAGATGGTGGCCATGGCACAGGAGGATGGAGCCAGGCTCTTCTCAGTGATGCCCAGTGACAGGACAGGGGGCAGTGGATGGAAGCTGAGGCATAGGAAGTTTCATTTAAACATGAGGAGGATTTTTTTTTTCACTGTGAGGGTGACAGAACACTGGAACAGGCTGCTCAGGGGGGTTGTGGAGTCTCCCTCTCTGGAGATAATCAAAACCCACCTGGATGAATTCCTGTGTGATCTGGTATAGGTGATCCTGCTGTGGCAGGGGGCTTGGACTAGATGATCTTTTGAGGTCTCTTCCAGCCTCTGACATTCTGTGATTCCATGATAGTCCAAGAGAGCTACCACAGCACTCAGAAGGAACTGACATACAACCTCACTGTCCCCAGATGTATTTGGAGTGTGGTTCTTCCACTTGGGATCTCACACTCCTGTTCCCTCAGGAGGTGACATGATAGCAGGCTTTGTCCTTCATTGGATATCCTCAGATTTACTCCAGTTCTCCTCCTTTCACTTCTTTGATCTTCCTTCTTCCTGATGTACACTCCCAACTCCCCCCAGCAATGATGACTTCCAAATTCTTAGGGCCAGGACACTGCAGGGAAATTTCCATGTCCTTATTTTAGTGGAGAAAGCTTGAAAATATAATGTGAGCACAACAGGAAGAATTGAGATTAATCAATAGAAAGGAGCAATTAAACAAGCACCTGAATGGAAGGACCTGGACAGGATGGGGAGAGCTCAGTCCTGCTGCAGAGGGAGCTGTGGGGTGAGTGTTGCTGTATGTGACATTTGACAGGTCTGCAACATGTGCTGCAACCTACTGCAGGCCAGGGCTGCCTTCTGAATCAGCTTCCATCCTGTCTCAACACGAGGTTAAATCCTTGCTCAGGAGCGGGAAAGCAGAGAAGCAGCAGATGGAACCAATCAATTTGCCATCTGAAAATCGATCAATTTGTGGGGATGCCTCCCCACTTGAAGGCAGGGTGGGAACAGAGTTTGGCCACTGCATTCATGCAGGAAAGATCAGTGGGCAGCCTATGATAAACCCTAAATGTATTTACAGCCATAAAATGCTTGACATGCTTTTGAGAGGCTGTTGAAATCCCTGATTTGCAGCTGGCACTCATTTTCCATCACAGGTAGTAAAAGGACTTGACTGGAGCACTCAGATATTTCACTTTGGGGGGTCCACTGCCATCCTTCAGCCTCATGACCAGATCAGCGGGACTTACACACCTCCTCCTCTTCCTCCTCCTCAGGGCTCTCCTTTCGCTTCAAACAGGGATCCGGAGCCGACCATGCAGGTGATGGGAGGGTGAGATAACAAGCGCAAGTGGAGATTTCAGGAAGCGGTTGGGACTTGTAAATCCTGGCGGGGGCTTCCTCTGTCAGAGGAGCTATCCGGGGAGCCGGGCATGTGCGGGCTGAAGTCATGCCTGTTAGGGAGGTATTTGTTCTTCTGGCCCCCTCGTCCCAGGCGGGTTGTCGTAACATGCCTCCAGCCAGGATCTGGTTGCAGCAATAAAGCTGGGCGGGTTGGGTTCCTAGCTGGGCAGGAAAGAGTTATTGATCAGTGCCATGAAACCTTCCCACCTTCCTTCCGCCCCCAGGGCGGATGTAATGCATATCAGGAGAGGTGGGAATGAAAGCAAAGCTTGAAAGATGGTCTGGTCAGGAGCGGGAGGGTGGCACGGCCAGGACAAGGACACGAGGAGAGGTTAAACACAAACTGAGCAAAGTGCAGAACCAACCAACCAACCAAGAAATGCCTCCCTGCGGCTGAGCAAATGTATCTGCAAATGCAGGGGTAGTGGGGTGAAGGGGGGAGGGAATTAGTGCTTCTTCATCCATTGAGTCAGAGGACATGCCAAGGTGCTGATCTCTCCCTCATGCCCCCTTGGGTGCCTGGGCTGCAGCAATTCCATGCCCCATGTGGGCCCCCAGTGATTGGTGCTGGGAATATTTGCTGATGGGAGCACTCAGGTGATCGAGAGAGGTTCTCCTTCCCCTCTACTCTGCCCTGGTGAGACCTCACCTGGAATACTGCATTTAGTTTTGGGCTCCACAGTTCAAGAGGGACAAGGATCTACTCGAGAGAGTACAACAGAGGGCTACGAAGATGATTAAGGGACTGGAGCACTGCCCTATGAGGAGAGGCTGAGGGACCTGGGGCTTTATAGTCTGGTGAAGAGAAGAAAGGGGATCTAATCAATGTTTATAAAATATATGAGGGCTGAGTGTCAAAAGGGAGAGAACAGGCTCTGCTCAGCTCTGCCCTGTGATAGGACAAGGGACAATGGGTATAAACTACAGCACAGGAAGTTCCACCTCAGCAGGAGAAACTTCTTTACTGTAAGGGTCACAGAGCACTGGAACAGGCTCCCTAGAGAGGTTGTGGATTCTCCTTCTCTGGAGACTTTCAAGACCTATCTGGATGTGTTCCTGTGCACCCTGCACTAGATTCGATGATCCTGCTGTGGCAGGGGCGTTGGACTCGATGATCTGTGGAGGTCTCTTGCAACTCCTAACATCCTGTGATTCTGTGATCAGCTATCCCCTGTCTGCTGAACATGTTCACCCAAGCTCACCAATGCTGTGTCTGTAAGGATGTTTAAGTGGGAGCAGTTTAGAGGACGCTCTTTATGTTCTGAGGCTGGAGAGATCCATGGTGGAGGTCTCGCCACAGTAGGATAATATCAGAGACAACTGACTCTAAAGCAGCCACATACTTGTGTCTTGCATTGTACAAGATCTCCAGGCCTTATTTCCTCTCCTACAGTGGGACTGGGGTCATTGGTGGACTACTGCTACATGCCCACCAGGGAACCTTCTGGTATGTGGTCTGAGACCTGGCATTTCAGCCAACTGCTCAAGCTTCATCACTTTTGATCCTCGCCAGATATTATGACTATCATAAGATTGATATTAGTAATACCACTAACAATTCTGGTAATGCTAATAAAATATTATTGTAGTCCTCTGTCCAAGGAGCTCAAACCCTTTAAAAGAGACTAAGTCTCATGACAACCATCTCACTTTAGGAAAGCTTATTTAGACAACGGCAAAACCTTCTCACCACCTTTGTGAAGTGTAGTCTCTTCCAAGGTGGAACATAGCAGCTATTTGTGAGCATGCAATAACAGTCCACAGCAATCTAGGCCAAGCAATGAAAGTAAATTCCATAGTCAGGGCAATTACAGGGGTTACAGAGAAAACAATGAAGTGAGACACTCAGCAAAGCTGCTAGGCTTTTAGATACATTAGGGGACTTTTTGTGGTGTTCACAACCTAGTGTGGTCCATCACAAAGACCTTCAGTCTCTTGCCCCACCCTGGGCACCCATCCACTCCTGATTTGGAAAGCAGGCAAGGCAGGACCCTTGCTGTCACAAGGGTCACTCTGTGTGTCTCAGCACACTCTATCTTCCACCCTGGCACTGGAAGCATTTCTTCATGTGCTGACTTAGAGTTGTCCACTGAGAACGCAAGGTTGGAGATGGAAATCTTGCTGGCATTTGAACACTGTGCTCCCCTTTCAGGGTTGTGTTGCTACGAGCTTGTCAGGAGCAAGCAATCCTTAGAAGTAAATGGCACCCACAAGAAGAGGTTCTTGATGTCTATGAAGCTTCTTCAAGTCCCTACCTTTTCTTTTGTGGCCTTGAAATTACAGACACCACTAGCCCAACCTGAACATCTCTAATGGAAGCTGCTCTGAGACTTAGACCCGTGAGGTGCTGGCAGACAAAAAGCCAAAGAATTTCTGCTCATCAGCACACAGTGTGCTGCTTTCCACTCCTGCAGGCTTTGATGAACACGGAACTAGTTAGCAGCACTGGTGTGAGTGGGTCTAAGAGGTCATGCTGGGAAATGGCACTTTGTCAAAAACGTCATTTCAGCAGCATTTCAATGCCTTTTTCTTTAAATGAAAATTTTTGGAAGGAAATGAAGCCAATGTGTTATTTCGCTGTGATTTTAATTTTTTTTTTTAACAGATTCTTCTTCATTGCTGGACTCCTCACCCTCTTCCAGTCTATCATTTGCAGCTCAAAAAGCAGATTTTTGTCATTCTTCAGAGAAGGCGGGGGTTTGTTGCATCATAGAAGCTCAGCACTTTCTTTCCTTACAAAAGATAGGAAAAGCAAGATGAAAATTTTAACTTCACAGGCTCGATTCTATGCATACTTTTTTATTATTCTTCTTTTTAATTTTTTTTTTTCAGTTGAGACATTTTCAGAGGACTTGGTCACCTATTTCTACTGAACATGAATGACTGTGTTTTGGGGTTCCAATGCAGGAGACCAGGCCTTTTCTCATGGACACCAGTGGAAATCCACAGCTGATATGGAAGGAGCACAAGCACAAAACCTTACTTGTCCTGGCTCGCCTCTCCCACTCCTGACCGGCCAGCCTTGTGCTGTGATGTTTCAGCTAAAGCTTGGCCACGTTACCTGTGTTTGGCTTCCCAGAAAACATCCCTCCCAGATTCAGGGATCTTCAGGAAAGTTAACAGCCACTCTTGCCTTAGGTTTGTGCTCGAGTAGCTCGTATCCTCTGTTGCTTGAAAACATGGGCTTTACTGCTCATTCAAAGCCGCCTGGCTTCACCTCCAGCTCTGCATTCACTGCCAGAATAGGCAACAGGCTGTGGGAGCCCTCTGTCTTTCAGTATTATGGGGAGAAGTGGTGTGAGGGGTGGGGGAGGCTGTTCTAACCCCCTATTCACCACCCTCCCCCATCTCTGCCTTCTTTCTGCATGGGGAAGAGAGAGCAGGACCTCACCTAGGGCCCTGGAGACAAATTTTCAGCAAGGAAGAAGCTGCTGCTGTGCACGTCAGGAATGATTTGATCAGCAAGAGAGATGAGCACCTCTAGCACTGACATCAGGGGACAGGCAGAGGAGAGTGCGAAAAAGCTGGTGATGGACAGCGGGACTGCAGTGCATGGCAGGCTGTGAAGACCCAGGGGCTGGGGGCGCTTGGCAAAAGTCTCTGCTGGGGACAGCCAAGGGGTTGATGAGGCTGCCTGATGTGACACTGTGCAAATCTAGCCCCACTGTTTCCACCTGGGATAGCAGTTTAAGCTCTGTGTCCCAGTACTGGCTGGGAGTGAAGCCCAGCAAGGGATGGTGCAAGGGCACTTTGCTCAACCCACACACAGGAGTATTTACCTGTGTGTGCAAACACTCCACACATTTTGTATTGCCTCTGAAAAAATGTGTAATTCCCCAAGTGGGAAATCAATTGTGCCCAAACTCTTCTTAGCAGGTCCCACTTTACTCTGGCTTTCTCATGATAAGGCACATCTGCTGAGCCTTTCTGTGGGCCACCTCACATCCTTCCTCTATGCTCACTGAGCAGCAGTAAAAACAGGCTGCACGACCCAGGCTTCTCCAGACAAAACCTCAGTCACCAGGCTTGCCAAGCCACTGAGAAAAAAACTTTCCCTTTTATTTTCTTTAAAATTTCATTTTAAAGTGAGTTTAGTGCTGATGAAAGGTGCCCTACCAACAACCCTGGACAGCGACATGTCTTACTTATCCATGAAACAGTTTAAGGGTCCTATGGCAGTAACAATAATGCCCTATTTTTGCATGACCAGATTTCCAGCAAGAGAATTCCCATGAAGGTTTCTAAGCAAAGCCCAGGTGTGATCACACCACATACTCATCCGTCTACACGTGTGCTGCAACCCATGTGGTGCTGTTTCTCCTCTTGCGACACCAAATTGTGAAGGTCACCAAGACCCTCAAGGTCTGACATCCTCAGCTCAGCAGTTTCTGAGGGCAAGGATACCTGCTGTAAATTGCTTTCAAGGGCTGGATTCCCATCAAACATGGCCCAAAGCCTGGCATTACAGTTCATTCTGAAGGACCATGGGTATATTTTTGCCTCTCATACAGTTAAACAGTTCAAGAACTAACCCTCTTAGGATGCTCATGAGCAACAGGCCTTTAGGTAATATTCCCTTCCCAGAGCAATTCCCCCCCTTTAAGAACCAGACAGTTTCCAGAGCTCTTTTAATACATCTCACTCTCCTCTGCCCTCTCACATCTTCAGAGAATTTTGCCATCTGTTTGTCTTTACTTCTTTTGGGAATGACTCCTTTTTATTTTTAGAGTTTAGGGACAAAATATAACCAGGTAGCTGGGGGAGGATAGCCTCTTCTAGCCTCCACCTTAAAAAAAATTTAAAAAAAAAAAAAAAAAAAAACCTACCTGGGAAAAAGGAAAAAAAAAAAACAAAAAACCAAACCAAACAAAACAAAAAAAAACCCCAAACAAACCAAAACAACCAACCAAAGGAAAAAAAAAAAGGAAAGAAAGAACCAACCTGGGGAAAGCAGAAAAGCAAAACAAAACAAAACCACAAAAAAAAAACCAAACCAAAACCCAAACAAACCTAAACAACCAACCAAAGAAAAAAAAAGAAAAAAAAGGGAAAAAAACCCCAAAAAACAACAGCAACCTGAGAACAAACAAATCAAGATCAGAAATTCTGCAGAGGGCCACAGCATAGCGTTATCACCATGTCTAAAGCCAAGCCCCCCTGCCAAAACCCCAGTCTACCCCTCTGCATGTGATTCTCAGCTGTGCAGTCTGCTGGTGTCTCCTTGCCTCTATTTATACTAAAGCCCTTGCAGAATAAAACATCCATGTAAAATCCAATTTCCTCTGAATCTCTCTCAGAGAAGAGGCCTCGAGATTGAGTAGATAACCTCTGCAGTAATTGCCTGAACCACTCCTGTTTGCTGGAAAGGTGAGAGCCATTTTTCAATTATCTATCTGCAGTGACAGCAGTGAGCAACGGAGCTAAGAGGAAGGAGAGAGAGAGGAAATCCAGCCAACAAGAGCCGTCTGTGTCAATCCTGGCAAACGGGAGGTACGATAGATGTGGTCACAGTTCCTGCCATCAATATCCTCTAATATAAATGTCAGCGATGCCATTTTACCCACAGTCATTTCCCACAATGCTGATTACATTATCGTATAATAGAGGGGCGCCAGCCGCACCGCTTTCTCTCCTAACCCTCCTTGCGGTAATGTGTCAATAGCCTGCCTCCATGAAACAAGTCAATTTTCTGCAGGCTTGGCAGCGGAATAAATCTGCCGACTATCTAGAGAGCTGGAGATATTTATACACACCGCGTCCTCTCTCACTCTCTCTCTCTCTCTCCCCCCCTCTCCCTCTCTCTCTTTCTTTCTTTCAGCCTTCCCCCACCCAACCCCACCTCCTGCCTACCCTCCCTGTGTGTGCAGGCATAGATGTGTGTCCTCAGCAGAATTGAGTGATTTTCAGCCCAGACTCAATAAGAAGAGAATTTAGGGCAGTCCTACAGCTTGGCTTCCAGTAACAGCCCTACACGTTTATTTTCTTTAGCTTAACAGGAAAGAGAGAATTATGTTTAGATTTATATGACAAGGGCAGTTCTACCAAAACGCTTGTGGTAAGCACTGTGGGAGGTGGAGAAAGGTGCGTGCATGTGTGGCGAAAAACAGGCAGGCCAGTGGCAGAGAGGGATTGCAACACCTTGCAGGTCACATCAGAGGCTCCTCTGGGAGCTGGGAAAGCAGCTCTTATTTCAACGGACAGCTCTTTTTTTTAGTATATGTTTGAATTGAAAGCCAGTGAAAGAAGGAGGAGGGAGGCCATGGATGAAGGTGGAGGTGTTCAGCTCCACTCTCTTGACTCTGGCAGGCAAAGAGCTTGCCAAGGACAAGATGCTCTGGCTGCCTCAGGGATGCCCATTCTCCTGTGGATGTCTCCAGGACAAGCACTGGTCCGCGGCACCATGTACCCCTGCTTGTTATTTCTGCCTTGCCCCAGCTCAGAGAGGACTCGGCCTCTCCAAAAGTCCCAGTGGCTCCCTCTGCCCAGCAGAGTGGGCTGCTCGGGCCACTGTGAGCTCCTAGAGCACAGACTAAAATGTCAGATGCTGCTCGTGCTCACAAAGGCAAGGCTTTCCCATCTTACTGAGACACAGTAGCCACTCAGAGTGCTCTGGAGAGCTTCTGTTCCCTCTGTGTGCCAGCCAGAGAAAGAAGGAGTCTCAGCAAGTGATCGCAAATCCCCCTTTGCCTGAGACAAAGGAATGGGAAGGGCTTCTCCTTCCTCTCTACTCAACATAGAAGACTTTATATTTAACACTCAGAGGGGGAATTATTTGGTGATGGAAAATGTAATCAACTATTTTTTGCTAAGATTGGGGGGGGGAAGTCTGAAAATTTCTTCAATTGCCTTCAGATTTCTGGACTTCATAGGTTTTTTTTTTTGTAAAAACCTGAAAACGTTCAATCTGTTCTCATGTTTTCATCAAAATGTTGTGCAAGAGGCAAATAGTGCTTGGATAATTGTTTTTTGCTTTATTGGTCCATCCTGCTGCTCCAGAACATAACAGTTTCTGTGCATTGAGGTGGTGTGTCTTCCACCAGGCCTGGGAGTAGCAAGTCCACTACTTCCTACACTGACAGGAAAGGTTCTACCCTTCAAGACCCCAGAGCCACAAGTTTGCAGTAAAAGATTGTCCTGCCAGCTCCATACAATCACTCCTGGCATCTCTCAGAAAGAATACCTGGGAGAAGATGGTGACCTGCTACCACACTAAGAGGACCGCAGAGACCTCATTCCATCCCTGACCCCAAGTGGTGCTGTACCCCTCTGAACCTTTGGTGAACATTACACGATTCCCTGTTCAGTTCCACTGCAACTTTGCAAAGAGCCATTTGTGACCTACACCGGCACCACAAAATTCATTTCAAACACAAATCCTCTCCAGACCACAGCAGGCCCTGCAAACACAGAGCATCCTCAGCACGGTGAGGTGACTTGGCACAAAGGGAAAGCCAGGCAGCAGGTACATGGCAATAGGATCCTGAGCTTGGGCTGTGGTTCTTCTCTGCAGAGGGGACATCCAGCTCCCCTCTTGCTGCTTTGCTTCTGTGCACCCTTTCACAGTGATGTTGGCAGCTTTTTTTTTTTTTTTTTTGCCCTGGCATCTGTGTCAGAGCTTGACAAGACCTTTGGAAAATTGGGAGGGAGGTAAGGCTCTGTGTCTCAAGGAAAGCTTTATTTAGAAATCAATGAGACTCACGGCTCCATCACACAAGCTTCAGCCCTCCTACCCTTTTTGGCCCTGCCTGCCCGAGCTGCAAGCCTTCAGCACCTGTCAGAAAGAGAGGTCCACACTGGAGGCACCTAAGAAAATACAGGCATCATGTGGTCTCACGCCCAGAGGAACCTAAAATTCCTTCCATGCTATCTAGAAAAGACCCTTTGCCTGTCAGAAGGCTTGTACTGGGATTTTGTTGGCAAGGGCTCTCCCCACATCTGGAAGGGACAAATCTGACCACAATGGAAAAAGAACCGAAGCTGGAGATAGTTGGGACTGCCTGATCCAAGAGTCATCAGAGCCAGCAGGAGCCTTCCTATTGACACCATCAGCCTTCAGATAAGTCCAGAATTTGGAGATGTGCCCTGGATCACAACCTTCAGGGGTATTGGGGCTGTTCCATTGCCAAGCCCCAAGACAAACTGCGAAGGAAGGATACTGTGTTAAGATACATTTCTCCAAAGTGAGGAAGCAAGGACTGACTCCAGAGCTCTTATTCAGATCCTTGTCTGCATATGTGATATGTCATTAAGGGAGAAAAGCTGGCAGTGAGCTTCAGTCACTTACTGGTGCACTGGCAGGAAAGACAAATGCAGAGCGTAAGATAAATGAGGCACTTCCAAGTGCGAGAAAGTCAATACTGTAGAGACCTTCGAAGTGGAGGCTGGGGAACAGCTTACAGTTCAGCTTGCTGGTACAGATGGGAAGACATCACTGTGTGCTGAGAGCTCATCAACACTTTGGACTGGTACATCCCAGTGGGGTGACAAGACAGGGAGCTACATGGGACTGGATTTGGGTGCAAGTCCTATCAGAGGCCCACCAGAAGGGATTGCTCATGCACCATCTGTATTATGGGAGCTCTTGAAAGAAATGAGAACCTTGCTGTGCATTGTAATGTTCCAGTAAAAAAAAAAAAAAAAAGAAAGAGAGAAAGAAAGGCAGAGTCCTCGTGCAAGACAATCTTCAGCGTGACCAGGCAAGAGGGAACAGAAAAAAGGCTTGCCCAGTATCTCATTAAAAAGCCAGGCTAATCTTGCTGAGGCTGCTCTTCAAGATGCCTGGAGTCACCCAAAAACACTGGGCACACAAACCACTCTGACACATCATCCCGTATCATTCCCTTGTCCCTGCCATGATGCAGGGAAGAGATACTTCTTCTCTATGGCCCTGCAAGAGCCATCAGCCATTCCGGGTGCCAGCTTGCTCTGTTGTGTGGCATTACAGAACAGCTGTGTGCAAGACTGGATTAAATATGGCTCTGAGTGCACGCACACGTGCTCCGTCCAACAGCTGAAGGAAATGCAAACTGATCCAACTGAGGAAAGAGAGGAGATGCTGCCCTCCTTTTTTCAATTATATCCAGGTCCAAGGTCAGCGACCTCTTCCCTCCTGCACTGCAGTATCTTGTCACACAAAACCCAGAGAGAAAGGGAATGTGATAAAGATGAAAGTGGTGTGGCAGGCTCGTATGTGAAAACAATCACCCTTCAATTAAGTGTGATTGATTTCCCAAATCAGAGATGCATTCAGCTTCCAACAGATAGATATGAGTGAAGGCCAGATGCTGGGGAATACAGCACACGTGCTCGGGCTGGGACATTGCAGGGAAACAAAATGGAGATGCTATAAAGTACCAGGTGCTTTAGGATGAGTCTGAGGTGGGCATAAAGCTGAGCCAGGAAATTTTTGCCCCTTAAAACAATTCTCAGGGCTGAGAAACAAGACACTAAGAAAGGTAGTGTTATGGCATGCAGTGAAACTGCAGCTTTGTAGAAGACTTTTTGTATGAGAGCAGCAGCTGGGAACAGCTCCAAAGAGAGTAGGGATTTTGCAGGTATTTAGAAGATACTATCTGATATAAAGCTGTTTCTGTAGAGAACAAGGGACATAGCCCATCTCATGGGGCAGCTGGAGGCAAAGTGGGGCAAGGCACCTTGTGAAATCTCGCACTGTTGCTCTAAAGCATTTGACAAATGACTGTAAGGTCCAGAAACTCCATTTGGTTCTTCTCGTGTCAACTGTGCTCCCTTTCACATTCAGATGCATGTGAGGCCCTTCAGTTGTTGATGCTTTGTGAACCAAATCTGCCCACCTACTATGTCCACAATGCTACTGCCAGGAGGACACTGGAATAGAGAAGAACATCAAAGAAGCCAGACTGCCCAATGTCTGGAGCAAGACCCACTCTTCACTGAAGCACTGCAACCTGGCAGAGGGGCAGCATCCAGATAACCACCATCCACTGCTGTGAAGTGACTTTAGCCCTTGCAGCACAGTGCACAGAGCCCAGGCACATCAGCACTGGCCAAAATATATGCCATGATTTGGGGGAAGGTTAGGTACTCCTATGCTAGCCATCAAAGATGCTCTAGCTAGCACCCTTCATCAGCACTGTTTTAACTGCAGAAGGGGAGCTTGCCACCTTCTCAGAAATTTCCCCACTCAGCTCTTATGTGATCTCCCATCATGGTGGCATCACACCATTCTTCTGAGACCTACACTCTCCTTCAGCATTTATCAGCAACAGACTAGGGCAAATCTGGCAGTGTCAAGGGAGCTGTCTGGGCAGGGAGAAGGGACGGCAGCACTGCAGGTTTAGCACAATTCACGCCAGGAGATCAGCTCTTAAGTTCGCCTGGCCTCTTGTCCCGTTTTCCCTATCATCATCGGCCTCATCCTCCCCCCCCACCCC
>WBNM01019599.1:538079-579753 GCA_013399055.1 Ramphastos sulfuratus
CACCCCCTTCTCTCCCCCCTGTCCCTTTCAGGGATTTCAAATAAAAGGTCTGCACTTGACCCTCCTCCTCCCTGCCGGGAGAGGGGCAGGCCATGAATAGAGAGACCCTCATGTTTGCAGAAGTGATTTTCACATTAAAGGCAGCATATGTTTGCATTGATCTCAACCTGCGGGGCTGCGCGCCAGCACGCGTGTGTGCCTGCACGCCCGCTGCGGGCGGGGGCAGCCAGCAGCCCCGCCTGTGGGGCACCAGGTGCTTGCTGTCAGGCTGAACAAAAAGGAGTGTCAGCACTCCTTGCCGGGAGGCTACGCCGGCAGCTCCCCCCGGCCTTCGGCCCTGTGCTCAGAGCATCCTGCCTCTGACTCACAGCAGCATCCTCTTGCGTCAGCTCCTGAGCTCTCCTCCCCTTCTGCTCTCCCCAAACTACACAGAACAGCACACCCTGGCTGCTGGCTATCTGCCGTTACCCGCTCACACTTCCGGAAGGCGTGGAGGGTGACTCTGGATGGACAGTGGTTGTGCAACATTTTTCTGCTGGAGCATCCTTTGGAGACTGCTCTGACCTCCTTCCAGACTGGTGCATCTCACAGCCCGTGTAAAGTCCTGACATGCTCCACAACAGATAAGCACAGACAGTTGCTGAATTCACATCTCCAGATCATAACTGGCTGCAGCTTGCTACCTCCTTTCATGCCCTCTCCCAGTGCTGAGACATCACAACACCCCAACAGGTGCTTCAGGCTGTCCTGGCTGGCATCCCCATTCCCTCTGGAGATGGAGAGATGCCCTGTCTCCAGCACCACATCCTCACTGTAGCTGGCACTCAGGCTGCCTGCGCAGAGCACTACCAAACTCCCAGATCTGCCTTCCCCAAGGCAGGAAGCCATAGAAGCAGGTTAAGGGCAGTAGAGATTAAAAGCAGTTTGTATATCTCGATACCCTCCTAGGGGGTACTGAACTCAGATATTTCCTCATGATCATGAAGCCAGGCAATGCAAAGGGAGAAACTTGACCCTGCTGCTTGGTTCACTCACACCCAAGGAATTTACCAGTTCATGAATACACTACAACTCTGGTCAGCAAAACTTTCTGGAGGAGACCAGGCCTTAATCTTTTTTTCTGCTCCATTTCTCTTGCCTCTGAAATGGAAGTCACTGTGTTTCTCTTTGCTGCACTGTGCATCCATCTTGTCTGCTTAGATCCTGACCTGCCTAGTGCCCTGGAGAAATGCAACAGCTCCAACCACAGGGCTGGCATCTCCCTGAGGCAGTCTCCAGGCACTGCTACAATCACAGTAAACTCACGAAGAATAAGAATCAGGCACGATCCTGTGCGGACTATGAGGGCCCTCAGAGGCATGGCTGGAGTGAATGAAAAAAGCAAGTGTGTAGGCCTCTCTGCTGCACAGGGCATGGTGATAATTCTTTTCTAAGGTAAGCTCAAACCCATGCCATGTGAGAGAGCTGCTTCATGTCCCCAGTTGAGCTTAGCTGCTGAAAGATCCCATCCTGAGAGCAGCAGAAATGATTCATCTTTCAGGTTGAGCCCACCTGGACTCAAGTGTGGATGTTGCATACTTTACAGCCTGTGCCACCTGTTTCACCCCTTGATGAACAGTGCATTTCTTCTGTCCCTGGTTTTAACTCTGCCACACTTGAGGATTGGTATGAATGGTGACACTTGTGGGATTTGCAATGTGGAGGTTGCTTATTTTCTACAGGTCAGCACTGCACCATTGCAAGGAGCTGTTCTGCAGGCAGAGCAACCAGAGAGAGCTGTCATGGTACCTCTGTATATTCACAGAGCTTGCCTGGGACAGACTCAGGAGTGTCTAGGCTGCCAGCACCAAGAATTCAGCATTCATACATAGTCCCCAAACCACGACATCTCACCTGAAGCTTGGAGCTCCTTCTCTTTACCCTCTGGCTTCTCAGCATAGCTGGGCAGGAAAAAAAAGAATGACAGAAAAATGTTTCCCAATCAGTCTCTGTAGTGAATCAGAAGGGAAAGCTGAAATGTTGGAAAGCAAAATAAAACAGTCTCCAAACCGCAGATTGCAGCTAAACAGCAAATGCAGAAAGTGAAAACATCAGCAAGAAAACTCTCTGCTTTGCCAGTGGAAGTGTAACTTGGGAAAGGGAACATTCCTGCCATATTTTAGAATGAAGACTGCTGTTTGGCCTGGGAACTTTGAGGTAGAATGCTTGATACTGTTGCTGTGATTCTCCTGACGAGGAAATTTGAAAAAAAAAAAAAAAAAAATCTGTACCAAAGTATTTTCTTTAGAAGAATCTTGATTTTTTCCTCCACGTTCTTAAGAAAAATAAACTCCTTCTATTTAGATACACTTGGACTCTAATCTTAATTCTTTTCTTCCTGACATCTGAGCTATTAAGAGGTTTGTTTTCCTCAGGAAAAATAACAAAAACAAAAAAACATCAGAGGCACCAATGTAATCACAGAAGCCAGGACCTTAATGAAAACACCAGATACTGTGCAGGGGGCAATGCTATACATAGCCCAGACACTGCCGTGCCATAGACCGGAAGACAGGGAAGAGTTCGGTGGGTGCAATAGCTCAATACCTTTATTTATAGCGTCAGGCTGTGGAGCAGTGGTGGGCTGAGCTCCGGTTGCCGTTTCCTTCGCCATGCTCACACCCGACCAAACAAAAACATGTGAGACAAGCTAAGCCTGTGTCATCCGCTCTCAGAGGGACACCTCCAAGGCAAGCTATTTTAATCTGCCTGGACCACTGCTGTAACCACTTGCTGCTGTTTAAGCTTTCCAGGAGCCCACAAGCCCAATGGGACAGAATTTAGGATGCTTCCCCCTCTCTCCTTCTCTCCATACGGAAAATTTGAGGCAGAAGAGTAAAAAAAGTCAAACAACCAAAGAACGACCTTAAACTTATTTGGAAGTTAAAAGGTAACTTTTAACAATAAATAAAAGGTATTTAAGGTAAAGGAAGGTTACAGAGATGTAAAGGAAGGGAACAGATACAGATATATATATATACAAAACCAGATTGGACAGCAATGGATTATCTGGATTAAGATGAATTGTCCTTGGAACTCAGGCCCCAGCAGCAGGTTGCAGGGTTGTCCACATGGTTAAGCTGGCCAAATACTTATGAAGAGCAGCAGCAGCAAGGAGATGTTTGCAGAGGTGAAGGTGGCAGCAAGAGAGTGAACAGAAACTCAACTGCCTCTTAAATAGGGTTGTGGGCAGGAAGTGGGAGTGGGATAAATTTTGACCTGGGGCGGTCCTACCTTCAGGAGAGGCCAGTTTCCCTGCCCACCTGGGGGTCAGGTTTCCAGACCACTCCCCTACCCCAGATGGGTTTAACCAGGAACACCACCTTTCATGGGGTTTTTTTGGCTTGTGCAGATGCCCATTGCAGAATCATGGTCTGAAGTATCTACTGACATGCTGTCTATGCAGGTCCATATGAGGTTTTTTCCTCTATTTTCACTCTGACCCTCATGCCAAGGCTTGCAATATTGCTCTTGACGTGCGAGAGATCTATCCAGTTGAAATCCATAGAACTGCATTGGAAGTGCCCAGGCCAGACCTCACTAGTGAACAAAGGCTACTTGCAATCTTCCAGACACTAGATCCATTGATGGAAGAAAAGCATGAGACACAGATGGCTTAAGCATTAGGAGTGCTGAATACAGCAGTGTTTCAAGTCTTGAAGACTTTACTAGCACCCAATAAGCACATAGTGCATCAGATCCACCACTGCTGCATTATCAAGCCAGGACATGGGAACTGGGCACATGGCCTCATGGTGGGGGGAGGTTTCCTTTGATGGTTTTGTGGGTCAGGAATGGTGTGGGAAGAAGCTAAAAGCATTACACTTTTTCTTTTAACCCAAGCGGTAGACTGGCCATTCCTGGAAACAAAGGGTCCCACCTAATTTTGAACTTTAAAAACTGAGATGAAGTGCAAAAATACACTCGCACCTACTGTCCTCTGAGACCACACTGCAGCACCCACTGCTCCCTTCCTCCAGGATGACAGGTGATGGGAGTCATGGGCTGCTGAGCAGAGCATGGCTGCTGTCACATTCTCAGCAGCACAGAGCAAAAGGAAACCCCATGCCCACAGGGGATAGAAATCCATTGGCTTTTACAAAGTTTTTCTTTTAAGATCTCAAAGCAGTCAGCAGTCCTAGTGCACAGCCACTCTGACTGGAGCAGAGGTGCAAGAGTGTCTTACACAAGGTCTGCAGGGCACAGACAGATTTAACCTCACAATCCCGAACATGTATGTTGAATTCCCTTGCTGAGCACCTTCCCTCCAGCATTCCTGCATCTTACTGGCAGGATCACATACTCCCACTCCACCCCTCCTGCCATAGCAGGGCTGCTGGGATGGAGGCTGATGTGAGGGCTTAATTAATCAGTTAATTAATCCCAAACATTTTAACCCTCAAAATCCCTACTGCACTCTCGTTTGGCAATTTGTTCATTAATGGAAGTTTTTATTTGTATTTGAATTTGGATCATTTGATTTTTTTTCCCCCAAGACAGAAGCAAAATATAATCATGTCATTACAAGAGTGTGCCTTTGTATCTGTACCACTGCCTCCTCTGCTAGGAGCAAGGTCTGCTCAGAACTCTTCTGTGCTATCTCTAACCTCTCCTTGGATCCTCTTTTGCACTGGATGTTAAAAGGCTAAAGTCAGGCAAGGTAGTAAAGCTCCCTTGCCCTCTCTGCACTGGTCAAGCCACTCTGGATGCACAGGCTGTGCTGACACAGCACCTTTGGTTCTTTCTTGGAAAACACTCTTGGTGGGGCTTATGGCCACATTCAGCAGAAATAAAGTGCTGACTTTCCTCCCCAGCAGTGTCAGGGCCACTCCACACAGCAAAGGTGTGAGATGCGACCCTCAGCTTGCTGGAGCAGCAGCAGTTAAATACATGAAGCCTTGAGTGACCTGTTCTAGTGGGAGGTATCCCTGCCTGTGGCAGGGGGTTGGAACTAGATGATCTTTGAGGTCTCTTCCAACCTAAACCATTCTGTGATCCTGTGATGAAGTAGAAACCTGCCCTGCTGTGATTCTGCATATCTCAAGTGTCAAGACATCCTGTCCTGTCCACGAACAAGTTGAGACACCTAGATTTTACAGAGCTCCAAATTCTTCTTTCACCCTTTGCTCTGCTTCCATCTCATTCTCTAGCTGAGCTGGAGAACTGTCCACCTTATCCAGGCTGTTACCCATACCTCACTACAGTTGCTGTTTTCAGACCTTTGTTTTTCACCTCCTCTATTCCCGAGTACACACACTCACTGCCCCTTGCTGAATCTGCAGTCCAGTAGCTGGGCTCAGGTGCCCAAGCTCCAGCTAGCACCACCAAAGAAAGAACTCTGGGTGAATGAGACTACATACTGCTCCAGATCCTGAACACTGCATCAGTACTGTTATCCTGACAGTGCACATCCCTGTTCCCTGAGCTTTTACAGCACATTTTTGTGCCACTTGGCTACAGTAATGAGGCCCCACCTAATTGCCACTCAATAAACTCCAGTTAAATTAACAGCTTCATCCAACGATCACCAACATCTGCTGTTCATCAGGCAGCCTTCCCTCCCTCCTGCTCCCTGTGTCTCCTTAAATCCCAGTGCCCCAAAATTCAGCCTATTGGGTCCTTACTGACAGAGCTGTGAAAGCTAGTCTGAAAGCCTTGCTATAGTCAAGGAATTTATATGGGGTGTGTGGAGCACTTTGTGTGAGTGAGAGCAAGCAGAACGGAAGGTGGTGACTGTGGAGAGAGAGAGAGAGAGGATATGACCAAGAAAGTGTGAGTGTATTGGTTCAAGAGAGGAAAGAGGATTTTGTGTTATCTCATGTCCTGGAGAGTGGCAATATGTGTGTGTGTCTGTCTGTATGTGTGTTTATGTAAGATAGACAGCAGGTGAAGGAGGGCAGTGTGATGAAGAGCAGTTGGAGACCTCAAGTGCCTGGCTGAGCCTCAGGAAAGAAGGTATGGCAGGCAGAAGGGATGGATAGGTGGATGGATGAGTGGATGACCACACATGCTTGCAGCACATGGGAGGAGGCATCCTTTTGTGTTCATGGGATGCACTTGCACAAGTGAGACTATGAGGGTAGATGTCTGTCTGACTGTGGTTGTAGTCATCTCTGTGTCCACACAGAGCATGTTTGAGAAGAGCATGAGCTAGGTATAACTTGAACACGCTGTCTCTGCTCTTGGTGTGTTTGGCTGGTCTAAGAACCTGTTCACGTGTGGGATTACATGCTTAGCTGCAATGATGAGACTGTGTGAGCCAGAGCAAGACACAGACACAAAAGCATAAAAGCATCCCTGTGCCTTTGTTTCACGAGCACCCTCTATCCTGACCTTTGGATCTTTTGTCACACTGAAAATTCATGTTCTCCACATGAATTAGTGGGGATATGACTTGTGCGGCAGACACCAGCAGGGATACTGGCCTTGAAGGAGCTTCATTCTCCTTTGACTCGATGTTTCTGCCTGAGGATTTAGTTTTGCAACAGTGCAGCTTTAACTGAAAACCAGATGCTGAATTTGACTTCTGTAGGTAGGTTCGGTCTGTTTGCACACAGATGTGTAGAGCTGGTGTGTTCATTGCCATCTCCAACAGCTCCACAGCAGCCAGGGAGAGGGAAGGTCACCTCTCTGATTCTGAGGTTAACAGGGTCATGCTTCACTTGTGGAAAAAAACTCTTCCCTAAAATTAAGCCTCAGCCTTGCAGAAAAGCAGGCCAGACAAGCCATTTAAAAAGGTCAAAGATATTATCAGCTCCTAATCCAATTAGATACTGATTATCTGTGAATTCAGCACAGCCGCACTGTTAGAGCTATGCTGAGGAAAATTAGTGTCTCAAAAAAACTATCTGGAGATGGAGGAGGTTCTGAAAGCTGAGGCAGCCTTGTGAAAGATCATGCCACTGCCTGGTGAGCTCTGGCTGTAGCAAGAGCCATTGCTCCTTCTTCATACATGTCACCTGGGGGGGTTACATTACACTGCTGGTGAGAAAGGCAGACAGATCTGCAACCATCCCTTCTCCTGAATAGAAGTTTAAGAACAAAGGGAAACAAGAATTTCTGTACTCAATTAAAATCAGTGATGCAGCAGTCTGACTTGCTGGGAATTCTCCATCAAAGCATTTTAATGGAAAATATCATTCTGGCAAAACCAACATTTTCCATGGGGAAATAACAGTTTTACCATTTACTTGTTGTGGACTTTTTTTTTTTTTTTTTTTTTGGTCAGTCCAGCAAAAAGCAGCACATTTAAAGGAGGTTTCCTACTAGTGATGTTCTGGAAAAAAAACCTTCCAGTGTGGTAGAAATCTGAATGGTTTTAATCTGGAACTTGATTTCTTTATTAAAGGGATTATGTGGTACAGTTATGAGATACCAAGGGAATGGATTTGCTCCCCTGGCAGGCAGTCTGACTATGAGAAAAGAGAAATTGTGTGTTGAGTGCTGTCTGAACCGGTTACGCGAATTACCCCCTCTGGTTTCATCTCCCTTGTCTCCAGACAAGAAGGTCTTTGGGGTTTTTTGTTGCTGATAATAGGACCGAAGCATGGCTGATTTCTCTCTTTGAATGGAGCACTTTGCACATCTTGCTGTGGCAGACTTCCACCCAGGTGTCCATGGCTTTGGGTGGTTTCTTCTGTGAAACCAGGGTGGAGTGCTCTGACCAGGGCAAACCCTGCTGCACCTGCCTAGAGTTCTTTTCAGATGCTGGCTGATGGAAAGATTGAGTCTGGAGAATACTTCCCTCTGCCTCTTGCAGCTCTCTCTTCTTTAAGTCAACATCAGTTTTGATCTTACTAACAAAAGGAAACTGATGTAAATCTCTTTCCCTGTGTTTTGCGGTCTCCCATGCCTGGTCATGCAGAGCTGGACAGCTTTGCAATAACTAACTGAGCAACCCTATGGATTTCCACTGTTGGTGTTTGGCTGCAATGACACTTTGGTTGTAGTCTCTGCATGATGCTCTTCTAAAAGCAAACACATCCATCAGCAAAGACTGGGCAGAGTCTTGCAGGTACTGCCAAGTAGGGATCAGACCAGGAGGGCAGCAGTCCTGATGAAGCCATGATTCCAGTACCACTTCCTAGCCTCTGGAGTTGGGGGAAACCAGAAAAAAATCCAGATCACAAACTGGACCTGCCAAAAATGTTGAGTGCTGCAGGAGTTGGACTGACCTGAAGCAGAGTACCACCAGTGGTTCTTGCTTCTGACACAGATTTGTTGCCCAGCCTTGGGAAGATGGAATTTCTCCTCCATATTTTAGTTGTGAGAGCAACTCTTTGTCCAGAGAGTAGCACTCAGGGTCTGTGTTTTGGGTTTACATCTGCCAAACATCTGGGCTTGAGGATTTAGCCATGAAGGAATAGTAAGCAGTGTGCACTTCTAAAGGGTATCTATTACGCTGTGTTAACCCCACATGGACACGTGCAAGCAGGATTAAGAGGCTGTAATCACATTCAGCTTGGTGGGCTTTTGAAAGAGAAATCAAATGAAGGTTGTGAACAAGGACATCCCTGCGGGGGCTTAACACAATTTGGTTAATCCACTTGGCGTGTAAATGGTTTGTTCAACTTCATCTTTCCTTCCAGCATGTATAGACAAGGTGGGAGTGAGTGCACATGGATTTGAGACCCTCACTCAGGTAAACTAAGTCAAGTCTGCTGGGGGGTTACCTTACTCTGGGGTTCTCCCATTTCTCTTAGAATAAGGCCTCTCCTTGGGAGTCTGACACAAATTAGAGGAAAGTGCCATGGGCACAGCTGAGGGTAGGAAGCAGTTTCCCTGGCTAAGTGAAAGACAGAGGAGGAGATGTTGGTAAATAGGCTATTAACACCCAGTGTCACTCCATTAATTTCATTGAATAAATCTGCCCTATTTTCTTCCTCCCATCTCTCACGGGCTGACCTGGAGGCTGTTTGCTGGGCTGGAAGGGAGGACCAAATAGGAGAACCCAGGGCTGTTCTTGGCTTATTTCCCCTCTTGGAACCTCAGATGGCTCCAGCAACAGTACAGTCTCTCTGATTTGGCAAAGATGGCCAGCAAAGGCAAATGCTCCTTTCATGTCAGGAAAGCAGGAATTTGGTGGTGCCTCTCATAGAAAGGCAAGAAGATGCCTTTCAGGCAGCACCTGAACAGATTTGCCTATCCTATTCGGAGTGTATCACTCTTACATCTGCATCTCCTCAGCAAGGACAAAGCCCACAGAGGATGTGAAGAGCTTCTGGCCCTGTCTCTGAGCTGGGGTCTTCACTGATAGAGAGCCAAGACTCAAGGCAAAAGGGTGTGGAGGCTCCCTGAACTGAAATGCAAGGCCATTACCAGAGCAAGAGTTGCGGCCATGTCCCCAGCTGGAACAGCTTACCTGGGTAAGCCTGCAGCACTGAAGTGCAAGGTGCTCCAGCATTAGGACATCAAATAAATTAGGGGACTTTATTCTCTGTGCTGCTCTCTGAACCTCATGTAAGCTATACTACAAGACAGTTACCCACAAAGGAGGAATTCAGGCTGTGGAATCTCCTTCTCAGAAGGCTTCCTCTGTAGAATTTCAAAAGCCACTTGGACGTATTCCTATGTGGCCTGCCCTAGGTGATCCTGTTTTGGCAAGGAGGTTGGACTCAGTGATCTCCAGAGATCACTTCCAACCCCTACCATTCTGATTCTATGACACGAGTGAGGTACCCACAGCCCACAGCTGGCACAGCATTTATCTGGCAGTCAGTACAATCAAAGCAAAGGGGAGCACAAGGTGGTGGAGGGAGAAGAGGCAAGAGGTGAAGCTGACACTGGGACTAAAGCTGCTCTGCAGGAACACCTAGGCTTATGGACATTGAATATCTCCCCTCTGCAAAAGCGGCAATAGATACATCCCTTTCTCTAACTCATTGACCTGCCTGGGTTGTGGCCACGATTATTTAATATCTGTAAAGCTGCACTTAAAAATCCTCACAAGCTGGCATCACAGACATGAAACACAGTGTGACTGACCTATGTGATTTCACAGCAGTTCCAGATCCTGTCTCAGGCCTTCTCAGACTACATGCAATTGCATCCAGCCCTTACTGCCATGGATCAGTGGACATCTTGGTTGCCAGGTAAAGATCTCATTGATTTTTTAAATTTTTTTTTTAATTGATGTTGCTATGGTGGCAGGAAAGAGTTTTGCCCTATCAAAGACCACATGGCTGCAAGTAAAGACTGCTACATTTTGTTGGAGATTTAATTAGAAAAGATGGCTTGGGTGACATGCCTTGCTATTAAAAAAAAAAAAAAAAAAAGCCCTATTAAGGCCATCCTTGCCTTGGGAAGATGGGGTAGTTTGGCAAGCACTCTCAGGAGGGAGCTCCACATCTCTAAACCAGACCTGCTACCCAAAGTCCACAGTAACTTCTCTGCTAGTGTAAAAAGGCTCATGTCTCAGTTTTTAAAAGCCTGCTGGGATAAATAACTTTCCCCATCCCTTTGCCAGTAAGGGTTTTGGAATCAGATGATCTTCAAGGTCTCTTCCAACCCAAACTATTCTATGATTTGATGCTTGGTGGCATTGCTGTCTTTGCACATCCTATGAAGGGGCAGATGAGGTGGATGGGGATGACTGAGATGGAGAGGAGAAACAACAGGAGGTGCTTTGGTTTCTATCATGCCTGGTCCTGTGAGAAGCCAGGGAGAAGGTGAGAAGAGACCTCTCTCTGGCATGTGTCGCTCACATCTCCCTTCCCACTGACTCTTGGGCAGCTGCAAAACTCACCACATTCCCAGCACTCACCCAGGAGGGAATAATGATAATAAAAACAAAATTAGAATGACTCCCTTCCCCAGACTGGGGGGGGTGGGAAAAGAATGAGCTCTTGGGAACGGCTTGGATTTCACAACCTCTCCTGGCAAACGTGACTTTTCAGAGAGAAAGTCGCCGCCACGGGCTTGCCCTTTGTGTCTGCAGAAACGAGGTCCTCTCTCAGCCTTTCCCTTGTCATTGGATCTGGTCAGAGAGGCTGCGGTCCTGCCACTTCCCCCATGCAAAAGAAGCAGATTTGTCATCCCTGCTGCAGGCTCTCTGTGTTCCCAGCCTCTCTTGTCTCAATCAAAGAAAACCCCCAGTCCCCCAATAATGTAGAGCTTGAAACCTTTTCTTCCTGCTTGATTCTTCATTATTGTGATTGCTTTTTATTGATTGACAGAGCTGCCTTTGCAAAGACCCAGGACCCTCAGAGAATTGCAAGTGGCCGATACAATCCTGCTCTCACACACATGTGCATGCTGTCTCTCATTGAGCATGGTGGAGCCACAACTTCCCCTGCTTCTGAAACACAGCTTCCTTGGAGGGACAGTGAGAAGTCTGTGAGCTGGTTTCTCTGCCAGGCAGGGTAACACAGAGTTGATCCATCAAGAAGGCAGAGCTGGGAATGAGACTGCCACCATCAGCTTTACTAATAGTGGTCAAAATGGTCATTCTCTGTATACCAAAGGCAGGCTGTGGCTCTTGGGGAATCATTGAATCACAGCATCAGTGATACGCAGGTCCTGGCAGGATCTTTGGTTTCCTTCATACCTTGAAAATCTCCCTGCTTCCTCCAAACCCACATGACAGCTCCCTGTTTGCCTCAGATGAAGGATAGCTATGCCTTTCCAGCCATGTTCACTGGGCTGTCACCCAGACACCTCAGCCACAAGAAACTAACCTCTTATCCCAATCTTCAAATCTGCTTGTGGCCTGCAAACAGGTGCAAAGGCAGTTGATGCCCACTGAGCCACTGAGTCTCACTGTGGAGATGCAGCCCTAAATACTTGTGAGCATATTTCAGCTCTTGCCTCTTATGGGGACTCAAGGATGGATGGATGGACGGGTGGAGGGGTGGAGAATCAAACCTAGATGTGAAGAAAATCCTGCGTTTACTTCTGCACTAGGAGACAGTGCATAGGTCATTTTCAGAGTCTAGACCAAGGGAAGATTCTGGCTGCAAAATGTGTGAAATCCCAGTCTGTCCATGGGACTATCAAAGCTCACTTTTTGTGAAGCACCTATGGTAGGGCAGACACCTCAGCTTGTGCTTGGGCGATTTAAACTCCAGAGACATTAAGAGTGTGTGTGTGTGAGAGAGCGAGCGAGCAGCCTCCTGCAGACTTCACAACAGCAAAATCTTTATTCCCACCTTGCACTTCTTGCTAAATGTGCAAACCCAATTAAGCACAGTGCAGTGGTCAGGGCTTGTTAATACCAGGGCTTGGCTGGTTTCATTTCTGGCTGCCAGAAGGCAGGAACCAGGGTGGAGGAATGGGCAAGGCAGAGAAGCTACACAGCATAACAAAGTTCTGGCAGCTTTCCTGCTTTCTCGATAGGATTTAGGAGGACAACTCCCAGCAGCCAGATCTCCCGAGGTGGTCTGGAGGATGCGTCTGCCTGCCCTGGATCTTCAATCAAACTCGAGGATACTTTCATCTCCTGACTTTCTGCGGGCACATTGCTCAGAAAGTAGGAGACAAAATGCAACTGTCAGAATAGAGATCTTGGCTGTGATGTATGGGGCAGTGAGATGGGCTGCTGCTTGTTATCCTCTACCCTGTCGCAGCAACAGACAAGGGGACAACGTGGAGAGTCGCTGCCAGCCACAGGGAGCCCAACCATAAGGAAAAAAATGGCCTGAAAGGATCACTTGTAAAGGTGAGGAGAGAACTAGCTATTAACCTGCTGCAGACACTGATTAAAGAGGCACTATCATATAGATTACATTCAAGGCTTTCTAGCCACACTAGGCATAGCAGTAATTCCTAACCTGGGGGCTTCCAGTTCTGTCTCCAAGAGTTTTAAATTTTAAAGCAGGCTTTTCGTCTCCTTCCCGCAGGCAGAAAGCTGTCGGACTGCCCCAGCAGTGCTAACCTAGCCCTCGCCTCCATTAGACCAGCACTTCAGCACCTCTCACTGAGATGGCTGAGCTCAAGCACAGGCTGGGGTTGCCTTGCCCTGCCTGAGCAAAGTGCTTGAGCAAAGCACTTAACCAAGGTAGCAGCATAAAAGCCAGAGAAGCAAGATGAGCCAGCTCTCAAGGCAGCCTGCCCTCACTTCCCCCAACTTGTCAAGGATATTTTTCCTTTTGTCAGCTCAGTGGCACTGGGGAGTGGATGGGATTCCTTCCTGAGTGCAGAAACCAACAGCAGAAGAGATACCTGCATGAGGGCCAGCATTTTCCAGTGCTCACACCACCACTGTTCCTACCACTGGCTGACTCCCTTTCCATTCTATCATCTCTGCAACACTTTCCAAGCTGGGGCCATAGAGCCACCTCAAAAGTCCTTGAGAGGGACTTCAAAGCAGCTGCCAGGTAACTGGACATTTAGGGGAGTCAACAGCAGAAAAATATAGTGCTGTGTGGAGATGTGGAAGGAGGAAACCTAGGACTTGCCTGCTTCGTGAATGATGGCACTTTAGGATCATGTCAGTTCTCACACCTCCCCAGAGCCCAGGAGGAAGAAAATCAGAAACAAAGGATGACAATATCACAGGCCACTTTACACACTGCCCAAGCTCTGGTGCCCTCAGTACAAGAAAGACATGGACCTGATGGAGTGGGTGCAGTGGAGGGCCATAAAAATGATCAGAGGACTGGAGCCTCCTATGAAGACAAGCTGAGAGAGATTGTGTTGCTCAGCCTGGAGAAGAAAAGTTTCTGGAGAGGCCTTGTAGCAGCCTTCCAGTACCCGAAGGGTCCTACAAGAAAGCTGAGAAGGGACTGCTTACAAGGACATGTAGCAGTAGGACAAGGGGCAATGATTTTAAACTATAGAAGGGTAGATTTAGATTAGACATTAGGAAGAAATTCTTTGCTATGAGGGTGGTAAAACACTGGAACAGGTTGCCCAGGAAGGTGGTGGTGTCCCCATCCCTGGAGATGTTCAAGGTCAGGTTTGATGGGGCTCTGAGCAACCTGATGTAGTTTGGGATGTCCCTGTCTTCTGCAGAAGGGTTGGACTAGATGACCTTTAAAAGTCCCTTCCAGTTCAGTGCATTCTATAATCTGTGATTCCTTTGCATTCATGAGTGCTGGGTGGCAGCACCCACAGGCAAGGGAGCTATGTCTGGTTTACCCTGTGTCCTTAGCAGGGACATGGTGACAACTGAGACAGGAAGGTCTCCAGCTCTCTCCTTGCAATCCAGAGGTCTACACTGGCAGGGAAGGGCCAGAGCAGCTCTGCAAGGCAGCACCACCTCTGCCTTGCCTGCCCTGGCCCTTACTTGGGTAAGCTTAGATTTTCCCAGAAAATTAATCTGGAATATCTGCATCTCAGAACAGATTATTCTGAGAGCCAAGTAACCTTCCTCCATGGGATCATGGTACCTCCAAGGGTCAGCCCTGAGCAGTCCTATGGAAGCAAAGGAGCAAACACAGCTCATCCCTTTACAACTACAGTTTCCCAGCTGCTCTGGGTCAACAAAGACATCAAAAAAGGTAGGCTGGCTGACATGGTCATGCTCCTATCCTTTGTGGTTTTTCCTCAGCAGGTTATCTTTTTGCTAGGATGATTCCCAGGCACAACCACCAAGTCTTTCTGAGGGGAAAATGGCTGCAGGACAGATACTTGGTGCCAGCATCCAGCCCTTCATCCCCAAATTTGCTTTGCCATGGGACCCCTCTGAGCATCCATGATATCTCCCAGTAGTGAGAAGCACCAGTGCAAGGATACGACCAGGTTATAGCAATACTTTGTGTGATGCTACTGATGGATGTTAACACCCTGCTTACCTCCTGGGACCCAGGGCACTCCATAGCCACACTGGGGTGCACAGGGGAGCCCCAGGTACAGATTGCCCACACAAGGGGGTGGAGCAGCTGCCAGACCTTTGTGTCTGAGGTGCTGGGCAGCTCTCCCCAGAAATCTCTTCCCCCATGGTGTAGGCAGATTTAAGAAGTGCCTTAAAGCCTTGGAATATTGAAAACCTTTGTCTCGTTTTCTTTTTTTCCAGATCTGACTTAAAATAGAGATCAGGATGACTCTTAGTGAGCAAAGATCCCACGACTGTTTCCCCAAGAGCCAGGATATTAGTCCTTGTATCCTGGCCATATTCCAGCTTGGGAAATTACCTTCTGCCTCTCTAAATCCCCCCTGTGGTTTCAATTGGATACAGGCTTCTTCTTTTTCTTGCTGAAACTGCTGCAGAGAGTCGCTGTGCGCGGTTAAGCAGCTGCTGTGGGAGGTGGGTGACAGGATTGCTCTCAGGGGTGCTGGGGTCAGGGCTGAGAGAGGGCAGGGAGCGCCGCCTGCCGAAAAGCCGCGCACCGGCCTCTGCCCGGGGCTGCACCCGGCCCCAAACCATCTCCTCTCCCAAAGCCGCCTCTACCGGCTCTTCCCAAGCTTAGCCCCCTCTTTGCACTGCAAAGCCATGAGTAGCACACACCGAGATGGATTCTGCTTCGTTTTCTGGCACGTCAGCTGCCTGGCCAGACACCAGCTGCCAGAGCATCGATTTGCTCGCGCACCTGGAGAGCATGTGCTCTTCGCACAGGCATGTTCGGGAGTGACATCCCTCTCCTCCTGCCTAGCCCTCATATCTTTTCAGCGTAACTATGAACTTTCAGTCGTTCCAGGACTTGTCCTTCTGAGAGCACCCCCGTGTGGGGTGCTATGCCTGAAGTATGGCGTCTTGATCAGAAAGGGACAGTGGCACAGTGTAGGACACCGCCCAGAGGAAGAGCCCTTCTCTGCCTTAAACCTAGGCCACAGCCTATTGTAGGATCCTTTTCACAAGCGCTCATGCTGGGAAAGGCACCAGCATGGTTCCATCTAGAGTCACCCAGCAAATTCCAAGAGCCAACAACCCAGGAACAGGATCCCAAAGGTCTTCAGACCAAAGCCGTTCAACCTTGAGTTAAAAACACAACACCGTCAAGCAGCCAGATTTTGTGTTGTTCTTGTTGCCAGAATCTATACAAGCAAATTACTTTGCTGTCAGGAATACAAGAGGAGACAGAGAGAAAACCCCTGCCTGGGTACTCTGGAGACATACCCGCAATATTCTGAGTAATGCAGCCATCTCACTGACATCCCTGACATCTGGGGAATACAAAAACCAGCGCAACAGAAAACCTTTAAAGTCATTTAGCAGATGTGATTTGTGGATGAAATATAATATACAGTGAAAGGTGGGAACAACAGCGGCCTTTAATGAAGTGTCTTGGAGGAAACCTGCGATGTTTGTCCCCGTGTCAGGGGGAGGTGTTTACATATAAACACATACACACACATTTGCACGTGCTAAACATTCTTCTTATGTGTCCTGTGTGTGCATATATAAATACGTCTGTCTGTGCATGTTCCTGCACTGTGGGCGAGAATTGCTGCCAAAAGCAGTAAAATTTCAATCCAGCATGGAGAAAGCGGCAGGGCCTGTGGACAGAAGCTCAGCCCTCTCCTCTGCCCATGAATCACAGCCCACGGATGAGGATCAATGTGAACGTCAACTCTGGTGCCAGCTCTTCTTCCCTGGCTCCTCCAAGATGGATTCCTTCCCCTCCCTGCCTGCACACACCCCCCACACCCTGTCCCCTCACACCCCCCAGCCTTTTCCCTTCTCCTGTGCCCCCCCTTCCCTTCCCAGCAGGATGACATTCATCCATCATCAGCATTTTAAGTGCTACCATGTCAGTGAGACTGTCAGCCGCCTTCATTGCTCAGTGCGAGGTGCTCCACTTGGTGGCTTGATGTGACCGTTTCCATTTGGAGTCCTTAATCCTCCTATTCGGGTTAGTTCCACTTGGTTTCACGGAGTGCAGAGTGAGGGAAACCCGATGGGATAGCAGTAAATTATATCAAATAATGAAGAGAGAGCTTGCTCTAATAACTTCAACCTCAGAATACTCACCCTGCGCTTCCAGGGATCAAGCAATGCAAGCTGCCGGGGTAAATGCCCTATAGCCTGCCTTTACCCCTTTTGCCCTCAAAGCCAGAGAGGCTCTGGGTCCCACCTCAGTGCCACTAGGTGTAAATCTGGAATTAACTCTCCTGACTTCTGGGGAACTACTCCAGATTTATGGCTGTGGAACTGAGCTTGGAATCTGGCTCCAGCTCAAATCCAGTGGGTATAAACTGAACTCCAGCAACTTGGCCCCATGGCTGAAAAATGGTTTGACATAAGGAGAAGGGTGCTGGAGACAGGGTTACTTAGGAAAGTCAGTGCAAGTTGCCAGGGAAAAGTCACTTTGCTATCCCTTGCCTAGAGGACTGGCATTCCTTGGATATCTGCCTGTATTTTATCTCATCAAATGAACATGTCCTGGTGTCAAACAACCATGTCATGATGTCAGACATGCTTCTTCAGAGAATATGGGCTGTCCAGCAGTGGGTACCACTGCCAGGAGATACCTGCCCCTGTGCTCCACCACTCCACTCCTCTCCCAGCAGAGCCCTTCAAATTGGAAGGCCGCACACCCCTAACCTATATGCACCCTCACCCTAGCCACTCCAGGTGCCGCTGCAGCAAAAGGTGGCCAGAGAGATGGCACAGCTGCCATCCCAACCCCGCTATGTATGCTTGGCTACTCAGGTTTAAACTGGGAGTTAGAAGAGATGCTTATTTTAGAAGCAAGTTGTTTTTGCAGCATGCTTAGTCAAAGTAAAAGCAGGAGGAGAGGCAGAGGGATTATTTAAAGGGAAACCCCCTGAGCATGGACCCAAGCACTGAGCTAATTTTAGAGGCCAGAATATCCTCCATTTGTGACAAGGGACACAACAGGACTTTCAGAAGTGGGCAGTGCACCAGAAGAAACTGATGTCCAGGGCAGACCATGTATGGACTGGTGCTGAGAGTTTGGATGGATGCACTGAATGACCCACTTTGGCTGCAGTGAGCATCTTATTGCTCTGTGCCTGTTTCTCCATCCCTCTGTGGGGACAATTCTTTCACATGAGGTTGCTAAATGGATCACAACCAGGGTCTGCAGGTGGTAGCTAAAAAAGAACAGTTTCTTTCAATCTCTGGGGAAAGGTAGAAGGGAATCCATGAGGACTGGCTTGTGTTTGGGGTCTTTTTACACATTTTTTAGCAGAGCCGTTGAGATGAAGGTTCAGCTCCCTGGCTGAGGTGCATACATTTGCAGGAAAGATGCAAGCCACAAGGCCAAGGCTATATAGAGCTGGTTGACAGGTTTTCATTCCACATCTGCAGACTCAAGATCAGTGTATAGCATCGCCTCTGCTACTTCTGAAGTCTTGCCCCTCTGCTCTAAGTACCACAAAGCTCAGGGAGTCAGTGTTTGCCTGTCCACAGTGCCTGTGTACAGCAGCACTTTACATGGCAGCAGTCTATGGCCCACAGAGCCCTGGTCACCCTCCTCTTCTTGCTGGGCACCAGCAGAGCAGCATGCTGGGGGATGTGTGTGCATGCATGTCTGCCCATGCTCCTTCCCTGCAACCTGCCAGCCTGCTGATCTATAAGCTAATCCTACCCCAAGCTGATCTATAACTAATTCACTTACAACACAATTGCAATATCGATTCCCAAACTGCTTTGCAGACAGTGCTAAAATGTGTGTGTGCACGGCAGGGACAAGGGAGGCTGCTGACAAAAAGCCAGAGCATGGGGAGGGCTCAGCTCTCCACAGGGGAGATTGGAGCGTGCTGCAGAGCCAGCTTTGTGCTCACCCTTCGAGTCATTCCCTTTGTCTCCACTGCCACCGAGGGCAGTGGCTGGCTTTGGGGAACACGCCTGCCTGCCTAGACATCCTTTGGATCCTATGGAAGGCCTGTGTGTCACTGTGGGAAGGATAGGATGGGTTTTGTCTGACCCCACCATCTTGGGAAAACAAGCCCAGTCCCAGTTTCCCACTGCCATAGGAGTCATAGCTGTGTGGGCAGGTGTATGTGCTGGGCATCAGTGTCTGGAGGAAAAGCACACGAGTGAAGAACATCTTCTTCAGGGTCATCCCTAATAGGGGAGGTGAGAAAGACAGTGTATTTCTAGCCCCTCTTTGGGAGTGGATTTGAGCCAGAAATGTGTTTATCTGGCAAGGTAACCACTACCACAGCTCCTGGTCTGTCTCCAGAGGACAGTGTAACACACCTTAGCATAGCAATTGCTACATCAGGAGCCCCTGTCCTTTATGAACCAGTAGTGCTTTTAGAGATGGCCTGAGCCCAGTGTCTTTGCACCTGACCTTGCTCATGCTGGTTTGTGATCAGTCTAAGGCTACATAATCCAGCACAGTCTGAGACCAGTGACCTTGGTACCTTCCCAGCCCCTGGGGCAAGCACAAGCTGTTCCAGCGTGTTACCTCCTGCATCAAGCAGTACAGCAGAGCATGCAGGGGCAGCAGGAAGGTTAAACCTCTCCCAACACCTGTGAGAGGCATCTAATTTCTATGTTTCTTCCCAACATTCACATCATTTATGCCAGCAGAGTGTGAGAACTCTGAGGCCACTACAAAAAAATGTCGTTTTGGTCTGTGGTCTCTGAGAACGACTCTTCACTCTGGGAGCCACCTTTGAAAGGTTGATTTATGCAGCACAAAGTAAAGAAGACATATTTAATGATGAATGGAAATGTCATATTGATCCTATGGACGGGCTGTGAAATACTGTTGTACATAGGCTGTCACTGAATCCACCGCGAGGGTGGAGGCACTCAACAGTAAGGCAGTCGATACCAGGAGCATGCTGCCCCCTGCGCGTCTGCCTACCCAACAAGCATCACTAAGCCAGGCTGGAAATCAGGAGAAAGCTCCTAAACTACAATAAAGAGAGAATGTTGAAGGACTTTCCCATCTATTCAACGATACCATTGGTATTACAGGGGAATTTGCAGGCAGGCATGTGCAGAGTGGCAGGGCTGCGAAGGCAGCACCATGAGATGCTGGCTGAGGCCAGAGCACTTCCAGCATTACGTAGTATTGACAAGAGACAGAACTGTGTGTGGTGGAAGGAGAAAGGTCCCTCACCAAACACAGCCTGGTGCTGGGCCACCCAGCAGTCTGTAGCAAGAGCATCATTACTCATGTGCATCCTACACCTTTGACTCTTTGCCTATGATAAGGGCAGGGTTGTACAGTGCTCAGCTGGTGCATGCAGGGTTCCCAGTGCTCAGCCTAAATACCTCGAGTTGGAAAACTGTGGGGAAATGCTGCTGTTGAATCTAAGAGGAAGCTGTGAGATCTTTGGAAAAGGGACCCCACAACCATGCTGCCATGTGGAGTGACCCCAGAGAGACTTTGGTGGCCACCTTCATACCCCTCCCCAAGCTGCAGCCATGAGGATCTGTTGTGTTGCTGTAGCAAAGATTCAGCTCAGCTGAAAGAAATTCCCACCTGGACAGAGCACAGCATAGGGGAAAAGTGATTTTAAACTGGCAAAAATAGAGCATTGGCCTCATATAATTTCTCTGAAAACAAGATTTATTGAAGTTCTGTCTGTGGAAATCACTGTAGTGTGGAACACTCAACGTATAGATTCACTCACTGACTTGTACCCTACTACATTTTTCATTAGGAAAAATATTGGCTAGGAAAGTTTGACCTCATAATCTCTGCATTTTAAACAATAACCAAGGAAAATATAAGCGACAGGCTAAGGAAATCTCTTCCACTTCAGTACTCCCCTAGGCAGGAGCCAGGAGCTGAACTTTGTTGCTCTAGACCAGAGCTACCTGCTATGACCCTTTGTGTCCAGACTCCTCCAAGCCTGATGAGTTTTGGTGACTTCTACCCAAAGGGCCTCTACAGTGGACATGATACACACCAGTACTTGCTGGAGGACTGAGCCATGTCAGCTGTGTGCTCAGTGTCTCCACTGCAGAGCAAATCAAATCAAAGACAACCCTCATCTGAGACTCGACTTCTCACATCCCTGTAACAAGATGTCCCCAGCCTGCAGTCAACGCAGGGCTGGGACAAGGGACAGACAGAGAGATTCCCATTCTAAGGAGCTGTGATATCCAGCTTCGGTGTGACCAACACATCCCTGTCACCCTGCTAGCACCACACAAGGGATGTTTAGAATCTCTGCTCCTGCTCCACCATGTCCTCTTTCAAATTAATTCCTGGTTTATGATCTAAATAAATTAATCTCCATTGATTTGAGGTTCCCAGTGCTTTTAAGGCCAGTGTCATTATCAGATACCTGAATGGATTTGCCTTTCTAAATCATAACTGCAAAAGACTTTCAACCTGAAGCTCTATTTCATGTGTGACCCTATTAGAGGCCACAAGACTCTGGACCCCAGTCACTTGCTGATAGACTGCTTTACATGTGCTGTTTGTTGGTGCTATTCAGGACTAAGAAGACACATCACTCTGGACCCCATCCCTCTGTGCTTCTCATTACCTGCACTCCACACCTCAGCTTTTGACAGCCAGAGGTGCCCTCAGCCTGCAGAAAAAAACAAACCCAAGAAGCTAGAGGCAGGCAGTGATGCTCTGTCTTTGATTCATGAACCAGGTCTACATGGGAAGAGGCCTCGAAGCCATTTTTGAAGATGAGCTTGTCTTGGGAGACAACACCTTCTCATTCCTATTGGGAATCTCCCTAACAACACAAAGCCAAAACTTGAAGGATTCAATTATCTATGGTTGTCAGTCTCTTTTCACAGATAACAAGTGATAGGACAAGAGGAAACAGCCTTGAATTGAGTCAGGGAAGGTTAAGATCGAATACTAAGAAAAAATTCGTCACCAAAAGGATTGTCAAACACTAGAACAGGCTGTCCAGGGGAGTGGTGGAGTCATCACTCCTGGAGGTAGGTGCTGAGGGACATGGTTTAGTGGTGGACTCAGCAGCACTGGGCTAACAGTTGAACTCAATGATCTTAAGGGTCTTCTCCAACCTAAACAATTCTGTGATTCCGTGACTCTGTGATATTAAGCAATGTATCTGACAAAGAGCTGAAGCAGAGATCTTGGAGGACTTGGGTCCAAAGCGTGACTGAACAAAACCTTTTGTCTGTGGGCAGAGGAAGGGATACATCACAGGCAGCCTAATTGACTTGGATCAGGGAGAACAGTCCTCAGCTTTCTAGGGAGGTTTTCTGTCTTTCCTTTTGTTGGTGCAGATCTTGAGGCCCTTTCTGAACATCTGACACCAGAAAGGGAATTCCTCTCTACCCCCTCTCCCACACTCAATATCTCCCTTGCAACTTCTTCCAAGACCCTTTGGTTTGATTTCCAAGTTCTGACACAGCCATTAGTTACAAAGAGCGATTAGTTTGGTTGTTGTCATTAAGTCATTTTTTAAATGGCTCCAGGCGGCATGAGAGAACAAAGAAACAAAATACCCATGAAAAGAGTTAATCACAAATTACTAATTATTTCCCCCCCTCCCTTTACACTCTTTCCTCCCCAAATCATGAAATATTATCCCCATGAAGAAAGGAAAAGGTCTGTCCGTTCGTGAGCCCTTCACGGATTTTATACACCTAATTCATCAAACAAGAAACACTTCCTGATCTTGCAGGATTATTTTGAGAGGTGAGCTCATGACCCCCCCCCCCAACCCTGCTGCCGTTAGCCACGGCGAAGGTCGAAGGCTCTGATTTACGTGTCCTGAGACGCAGCCCCGAGGTACTAGGTGGGGAACAGTGGAGCCTCACTGGCTCAAGAAGCGAGCTCTGATACCTCAGTGAGGGGCAGCTGCTGAGACAGGCCCTTCATGTGGGGAGATCCTGTGACTACAGGGGTTTCTGAACCCATTTGGATTTTATGGGGCTGGTGATTTCAAACGCTCCGAGCACTTTGAACAAGGCGCTGTGCATGCCATTTGGGGGTTTGCATTTATTTACAGCCAAGTCTTTTATTCCTCTTTCCAGCCCAAACCTACGTGCCACAAGGCAGGTCTTTAGCCCAAATGAGCACAAGAAAAGGGGCAGTCTGGAAGGCATGGGAGCCTGGGTGCCCACAAATTGTACTTGAAAGGAAAATGAGGAGGTGATGAGAGCTAAGCAGTGCAAGCTACATTTGTTGTTCCCAGGTCTGGATCCACTGGGACTCGCTTGTTGAATGTCCCCAGTTTGCTCATAGTTGAGATGGCTGATCTAGGGAAAGTACTGTGGAAAATAATGACTCTTGCAGATGCCAAATTCCCTCCTTGCCCCATTCTCCCAGTCTCATAGTATCAAATATTTGTGGTTCCACTTGAGACAGATCTTTGCCTAGCTAGAGCAGAAACTACTGGTGAGGAATTTGGATGCATAAAACCTGTATTTCAGATACCCATGTGCCTCTGTCACCCTTCCTCTTTAGTATTCATATGCCCAAACCCTCACCAGAATATCTCTCTGAGTCTTGGAGGTGCTCAGCATTCAGCTGCGGGTCCATCTAAATACCAAAGGTATCTTTATAAACAGACTAAAGCAAATTCAATCATCTCCAAGATTCTTGAATTCCAAATCTATAGCCAGCATCCAACACAAAGCAGAAGACAACAATAACACTGGGATTCCTCTGCAGTGGAAGGCTTGACTGTACCTGCTGACTGGCAGGTATGTAAATCTCCACCTCCCAGTATTTTTGCAGCTTTTAGGGATGGCTCCAGTCACAGAGACAGTCAACTACACCAACATCACTTCAACAGGCTCAGATTTTGCCCTTTGCATGGTTAAAACCCTTTGACCTCTTCTCTGTGTGTTCAGAAGCACATCCTATTTTGCGTGAAAATGAAGCTATTTGTCTAAGTAAGATAAATAAATAAACCCCAGGAGGGGAGTTTAAAAGTGTGCTCCTAGGCTAACCATTGTTTTTCCCAAAGAGCCTGTCCTGTTTGCCTGAAGGCTGAAAGTGATGCAAAAGGGGACCATAAGGGAGTGTGGAAATGCATTTAAATCAATAGGATAAAGTTAACAGGATCAGGAATAAATAGAATGAATGAAATAGGATAAAAATGCCAGAGGAGATGCTAGACTCAACATCACCTCAGGTATCACTGCTTGAAGGAGCAGCAGGGCCAAGTTCACCCTGACTGTAATTCCCTTGGTTTCTTTTCTCCTGGCATTTTAGTGCTTGATCGATTTAGGAGATTTGGGTGGGATTTCTTTTTCTCCTTGTCAATGATGTCTCAATTCAAATAAAGTGTGAGATTCTCCAGTTTGCTCCATGCCTGCCTGGCATGGCTTAGGGTCTGGCTTCTATAAATTACAGCTTCCCATGACCCAGCAGCAGTACTTTGGCTGCTGGGCTATCCAGAACAGTGCCTACATGTGAATTTGTGTGATGAATTCAAAGCAGTCACGTTTGCAAACCAATATTGATGTTTGTGTAACAAACTCCATCCTAATTCAACAAGCATGCTGACAGCCAGGCTTCACTCCAAGCATGTGTTTAAATCTCTTTGGCTTTCAAGGAGTTTATGCTTACGCTTTAAGTAAAGCAGGTGCTTTGTGGATTGAGTCCTACATCCTTTTAACAGATGCACCATCTTCCCATCATCCCCTGAAGACAACAGCGAGAGATTTTGGAGCAGATATTCAGGTATTGGATGGTTGTTTTCCCAACAGCCCCCTGCTGTGTAGCACAGCAGGGACACTCCAGCAGCTCCCGAGGTGCCTGGCTCCCGCACAGCCCTTACTACACCACAAAACCTACAGAATCAAAGAAAATTAAGATATGTTGAAAAGCATCTTTTCTCCCTACTGGTTCCCAAGGCATCTTACGAGCAGGTGCGCGTTCTGCATCTCAGCAAAAGCATAGACTCAATTAATTTCCTGTTTCAGCAAAGGAGAAAGGCACCCGTTCAGAAACCAGAAATCCCCTGTAAGCCTCATTCATCAGTGGGTGAGTAGAGGCACCCCTCGTTCATCCCTGGGTACCCCAGTTCCTGAAGTACAGCCCCCACCCCCATAGGTCCCTGCTGGGATTCCCACACTCAGACATGGCACTGTGGCTCACAATCCCTTTCTTGCAAAAACAGCCTGAGAAGTCCCCAGTAGCAAAACCACATCAAATATCCTGTTTTAAAGGTAGCCCACTCACAGGGGGCAGTTCCCCAGAGTCCCGTAACTGGGCACCCTGCTAATTCATGGTGCCACACAGGGGCCGGCCCTTCATCCCACTGCCTTGGCTTTCCCACCCAACTCCAGATCCAAGGCTGAATTTTGCTTAGCTTAGGGAACTTGATGAGTGCACCACTCCAAGAGACATGGCTGGAGGCCATCAGCTAAAATATCTACTTGTCATCATCTCCTTTGTCCGGGATGTGGGCTCGCATGACCTACCTCCACTTCTTTTGAGATCCTTTTACACTTGGCCTTTGAAGAGCTGACTGACAGCAGGACCTTGATCCTCCCTTTCGTCTTCTTCCCCCTGCTTCTCTCTTTCTTTGCCATCTGCTCTGGTTATTTCTTCCCATTTCTTTTCCAGGTCCTTTTCTCCGTTCCTTGTTGTCCCCTTTCTGTCCCCATGGATGTTCTCCTCACCAAGGTACTTGCCAAAACAGCTCTGCTGTGATTTAGAGTGCTCAACCAAACCACCACTGTGTTTACCTGCTTTGGCATGGTGGGGTGTGCTGATGAGTGTGGGCTGCAACAAAGGGGACCAAGCCAGAACAATATCACATCTTGGAAACTGTGACCCCAAAGGGGTACTTTGCTCCAGCATCCTCCTGAGAAATGCTCATTTCCTCACACTGTGGGGCAGGTAGATCACCTATGCCCATCACAGGTGTCATGTGGACCTCCATGGGTGTCTTGTGACCTCACCAGGGAAGGATGATTAAAGGAGCCCATCCACCCTGGCGTGAGATTGTGCCATGGACTCACTCCACAGCAGGTTGCCCCTGTGGTCAGGTGGCCAGTGGAGTCCAAAGCACTCTGCCAGCACAAGCAATTCCTCTCAGGTCAAGGGCCTGGCATGATTGAGGGTGTCACTTACATCCAGAAGTGGATGGCACTAGCTGGGGTAATGCGACTCATCTCAGCAGGCTGGACCTCCTCCTGAATAGCACAGAGTCTGAGTTTAGCCAGGAGGCTGCTGGGAACAGGAGTGGGGGAGCACAGCAAGGTAACAATTTGCTCAAGTGCTGGCTGTGGCCCAGACAGAGCCAGGCCACCAGGGCTGTCCACCACAGCCCCTGAGGGGTGGTCATCCTGCCAGGGAGGTCTTGAACTTGCAGGAGAGAAGTGCTTATCCTGAGACAGTTACATTGGTGCTGTCTGTGTATGTAAAATCAAGACTCCATCTCTCCAGGGATGCCTGTTAGATTTTAATCAAGTGCTGATGGCGTGCAAGGGTGGCTCATACCTGAGCATTGTGCACAGTAATGGCCTTCTGCAGGTGAGTGACCAGTGCCTCACGGCAAGGCTAGCACTCAGATCTTGCCTTGTTGCCTCTGAGCAGACCTGATGTACACTTTGCTGCCTTGCTGAACTGCAACTCATGGTGAAGAAGCCCTCTGACCGCAAGGAGCTTCTTTTCCAGAAGAAGCAGAGCCAAGGTGTATATGCTCTTACATGTGAGGGAGACCTGGGGCTGCAGGCCAGGCTGACCTTCAGCCCCCACCACAGCAGGATCCTGTCTCAGCCCTCTCCAGCCATTCTGCCTCTGACCGGTTCTGGACTCTGACCTCAGACACAGGGTCTGAATCCATCCAGTGTGGATGGTTTGGAAGAAGGAGATGGCACTTCCTAGAGCTCTTGAAAGGTGTGGATGCCCAAAATGTGCCCACCCATCCACACCATGCTGCTGCCCTCTCAAAGCTTGGTGTGCCTGATCTCCTCCTGGGCAAGTCTGGTGTGCCAGATCCAGCATAATGAGGGATCTGGAGGGGAATCCAGGCACAGTGATCTCTGCTCACACATCAAGGACAAACAAAGATCAAGGTTGTACTGTTGTCTTCTCCCACAGCAGGAAGACGGACATCAGCAGGCATTATCAGTGTCATTAGGTTGCTGTCTTTCCAGTTAGAAATGAGTTGTTACACTGAAAATAATTGACCCTTAATGCCAGCTGCAGGGATTAGAGCATGCATTGCCACAAGGTTACGCTCCTTTCAATCCATCTACTGTCCCTGTGTTGAGCTCAGATGTCTCTCCTTCTGCCCCAGCCCCCAACTTTCCTCTCAGCTTTCAGAGCCACCCTGGCTCCCAAGATATGCATTTAGCCTTTCAGTTCTCCTCACTACCTCCACTGCTCCACAAAGATGAAGGAGGTCAGGGATGGGTGATACATCACCATCAGTCTGTAATCCAGGAGGGACCTAGGAGAAGACTTAGCTACCAAACATCTATTAGCTCCCAGGGACATCAGTTATGCTAATGTTGCAAAGGTGATGTTCTCACTTCATCTAAGCTATAGCTCCAGTGAAAGCACCAAGAGACCACTGCTTCCAGAGAGAGTGACTGACAGTGATGGGGGGATGTTGCTGCACTTTGTCTCACGCTGTCCCAAACTTGTGATCCTTGGCAGGCTTTGAAATGTGGGTTGTCTCCATCCTAAGTCTCTCCAAAGGGAGATATCCCATTGAAAAAAATCAGATCTGTGGCTTGGTGAAGGTAAACAGCCAAGCAAATGGAACATTTGTACAGCAGTATACATGGTTTGGAAGAAAGCAATTTCTTTCCTTGCCCTTCATCTCCTCATTGGCCTTGAAGGATTCACTTCCCACCCCTGTGCCTCTGTTTCTCCTCTGCCTTTTTGCTTTGTCTATGCAGCATGCAGCCTCCTTGGAGAGAAGCATGAGTAGTGGGGGACCAATTTGGACTGGCACATCTGGTGCCTCAGGAAGAGCAATAACCATGTCTGTTGCTGCACACTGGGGCTTTCCGCCAGCCTGCAGACACTGAAAGCCTTCCTGTCCACCCATGTCCATCTAACATCGGTTGAATGCTAAGCTCATTCAGTACCTCAATAGGAGGCTGCTAGAAGCTTTTGGGGATCTCTGAGCGTGGACTTGGTGGCTAAAACATAAAGCCACAGCAAGGAAGTAGGGGCAGGACGGGCAGATGTAAAGCAGCTGCTGCTGTGGTGCAGTGTGGCAAAAAGCCATCGACCCCAGCCATATCTGTCTGAAGCTTTCAGGGAAGGGAAGCCACAAAGCTGGGAAAGGAAGAGAACTGTGAAGCAATACTGGAGGACCCAGAATTCACTTGCCTGTGGAAATCTCCTTGCAGCCATGGCAGGGTCTTCCTGTGCTCAACACTTTCAGGGAGAGGACAGTGGCTCAGCCACATCATCATCCCACTGCCCTGCCTTTCCCTTCTGGCACTGCTGTGCAGTGACATTTAGACAGCAAATGGGGCCATGCTGGCAGCGCAGGGTGGTGAACAGAGCAGGTGTGCAGGCCAGGCCTTTGCAGGTGCAGGGCTATGTGGACAATGCATCTGCCACACTCGCCTCCACACCACCACTCTCCAGGTTATCTTGTATGCTGGTCCCATCTTCCCACATTTCTGCTGCCTTTTTTCTCCTCAGTGTCTTCACTTTGACAGGAAGATCCACCCAAGACACAGCAATGTGTGCCTTCCACAGTCATCACAAAGCAGCCTGGCCAATAGTGTGGGGAGGGCCTCAGCCCAATGAGGAGAGGGTAGCAGAACCAGGACCAGCCAGGGGTAAGCCTGGGGCATGGCATGCTGCAAAATTGACGGCAGCCGGCTGCAGCAAAAGAAGGAAAGGCTGATTTACGCCCCCGCCGTCTCCACGCTGCTTGGTTCCAGCAGAGCTAAAGTGCCGGTTTCGCCTGTACTGGGCCCATCGCGGTGCAAGATCCTGCCAAAGCATGAGAGGGATGTGCGGTGGAAAGCGTATCAGGGGTGGTATTGTCTACACGCAAATGCTCAACTTTATGTACTTTTAACTAGAGGTGTAACAGATGGTTGCATTTCGGTCCAAGCAGCGGAGAGCCATGCCCATTCCGGCTGGAGCCAATCAATCCCACCACTCTGGGGAAAATGGCAAGCTGGGTTTGGAAGTGCGGCTGCCAGCAATCCAGAGAAAGGCTTAGCACAGGCAAACATGGGCTGCTGCCATGCGAAACCAGGGAAACGGGAGGAAAAAGCCATGGAGGCAGGCAGCAGAGCACGGTGCCGAGGGCCTTCCCTGGAGCAAATATCGGGAGAGACAACAAGCGACCAGGACGTAGCAAGCGTCCATCATTGGCCTGGCCGGCTGCTCACGGCGCTGCACAGCAGAGGGAAAAGAAAGGGGTGCATGGGGAGGGAAGAAAACTTTTGTGAGGATAAGGAGAAGGCTATTGCCATGTGGTGGTACCCTGGGAAGGGGCTGCCTGCAGCACTCTGCTCACTCGCCATGCCCAATTCCCCCATCTGTTTCAGCACTTCCCCAGTGTTATTTCTGCATGGGGTGGGGACTGTCCCACATTGCCACAGCTCCTGCTCTTCCTAGCCTCACAGCCATGGCAACTGCCCTCCTCTGAGCTCAAGTACCAGTGGAGACTGGGCATGTGGTCTACAAACCCCACCTGGCTCTGCTCCATGGGACAGTTCTAGGGCACCACGGCTGGGGGTCTGGGGAAAGGCAAGATCCCTGCAGTGGGAAGATGGCCTCCCCCCATACAATCCACACCAGGATATTGCTTGGGACAGGGCTGAGGCAGCTCCCAACCCAGGTCCTGCTAGGAAGATTTGCCCCTAGCTCTGGGTAACTTTTAAGCTGATAGAAGGGAATAGAGTAATGTAGAGGCATCTGAGTTGGCCTAATTTAGGGGTACAGTGTAAGGTCTGCATTTTAAGAAGACAGGTGACAGAAAAATGCTATCCAATGCTAGCTATGGGAAATTATTTGGGAGATTACATCCAAGAGGAGGTTTTAACACAACAGCCTTCAAAATAAGCAAGAGCAGAGGAAACAGCACAAGAGGGAAAACAGCATCATCACCTTCTCTGTTTCTCAACCTGAAGCAATGGTAGATCATTGTTTACTTGCTGGGGAATGTTTTATATTTCCCACAGATCCAAATAGAAACAATTTACCCTTACATGGTGGAGGGATGGACAAACACACAGTTTCTATTAGGTCTTCTAGGCCCACATTGTGGGGTGAAACAGCTGCACCACACCTTCCCTGAGCATCTCCCCAAACCATATGTACATTTCTGCCCCCAGGGAACACAGATTTGCTCCCTGCATAGCTCACTCTTCAGCAACAAGGAGCACTTGAAATACAGTTTTATCTTCTCCTCTCAACCAGGAGTTTATATTGAGAGAGAAGGATAGACAGACTAACAGAGGTGAAATTTCCCTGTGCCACCCACCTCCTGCTAGTGAACTTGCTGAAAGCTGAGATACCAGGGGAGCAGATAGAGCTGAGAGCAAGCCAACAGCTAAGCCAACAGCTAAGCCTGCAGTTCATTTTGTGAGGCACTCAGCAAACACCCAGGGTTTAGGAGGTGCCCTTTGGGATGCAGCTTTGGGTATTGTGCATTACAGCAGTGCAGATCATCGGATCAGGAACCGCAATGAGAGGTTGCAGGGGAGAAAGTGATTTTGTTTAATGGCTTCTGGAGACTGAGGGATTTTGGAAAATCACTAGAATTGTGGATCCTGGCAGGAAATCCATGCTCTGTTTCAGTGCTGTCAACACCAAGAAGCCAAAAAAATCCTGGGAAGCAAGTTCATAATCATGAGAGAATGCTTAAACCAATGTAAAGAAGTGTGATTTATGCTTGTTCCTTGTCCTGAGTGGTTTGTTCATAACATCTGCTCATCTTCAAGGGTACCTCTGTCACCACAAAACTCAGGTAAAAAAATTCACATATGCCAGCCAATCTGCGCCCTCCCCCCCCCATATTTTGAGTGAAACATTAAAAGCTTGCAGAAATGCAGCTGAACAATGAGACCAGTTGACCCAAGGAGTCTGCCCAGCAGGGTGACCTGCAGCCCTAAGGCATAAATCCTAGAGGACTGTTTTGAGGGACTACATCTGCGTCAAGGACATTTTGGTCCCTGCCCATCACTGGCATCATTCACCAGTCCAAAAGTTGCGTGCATATGACTGAGACAGAAACACATCCCAGCAAGGCAGCAGGGAGACGGCAGGCAGCCTTCTGCAATTAAAATGAAGTATTTCAAGTAAATCTGGCTCTCTCCTCACTCCTATCACACTGAAAAAGCTTCAGGAAGTCTCTCCAGGGGCTTCATCCCCAGCTTGGCAAGGCTGGTACCCCCTACGGTGCCATCAAATCTTTCACATCACCCCCACAGGGCTGAGGGGATTTAACCTGTTTCAAAGACCCATTCTCCTTCCTCACTGCACCTCCTCATTCCCTCTTATAGTCACGTTCCCAGGTACAGCTCAGCAGATGTTTATGGTGCTTTTATAAAAAAAAATTTCCACTTTCTGGAGCTTACCAAGCTCTCTGTCTCACAGGTGCTCTTATCTGGAGAATGCAGTGTCATTAAATGACTGCTCTGACAGCAGGCATGTCCTCCCCCAGCTCCTCTCCCTATCCAACAGACAGGATACTATGTTTAGAACAACCAAGAAAAACCTTGTGGAGGCTGAGGACACTTGTCCTTACACTTCTACTACAATCTTTATCATTACCAAGATATGACAACTTCATAGCAAAGCCCAAAAGTCCCTTAGATGTTTCATATGCATCCAAATTTATTGGATGATACATTTTACACCTGCAAAGTCCTCCTAGGGCTGTGAATGTGGGGTACACAAGGGCATGAGTAAAGGAACAAACCCAGAGCATTGCAGCACATGACAAAACCAGCCTGGGGTTGGTCTCATCTCAGCAGTGCTCCCTTGGGTGCCGACAGTGGATGCTCCCCACTTTTGTTCAATGGATTGACGCCTAGCCTAGGTCCATCACAAGAGAGTATGTGTTTTGCCTTGCCTCCACAGGAAACTGGAGATGTTTGCCAACTGGTATGAAGTCCCTGTCCCACTTTTTCTGTTTCAAAGCTGCAGCCTCAGTAGCTAATCCTTCATGTTATCAGCCATCTCCTCTCACACCTCAGGCAACCACACACATTCCTCCAATTCATCCTGGTGACCTAACATCTTCAACAGGTGTTTGCCCAGCTGGGGACATTGCAGAGCTCCCCACTGCCCACTACACTATGAATGCAGTTCTCTTTCTGAGTTGCATCTCAGATTTTCTTGGTCTGTTCCATTGGCTGCTCATCCCTGAACAAGAGATGCACCTTTCCCAGAGTCAGCTCCATGTTCCCGGGCTGACAGGCTTTACCAAGGACTACAGATGTCTGTGCTGTCAGACAGGCTGAGGAGCAGATGAGCAGGGATTAACTGTGCGTCACCTCTTCCTGAACAAGTGTGAGTGGACATGGAGTTATGAGGAGGTAGATTTATAACAAATGAAAGGAAGATCTTATCTGCATAGCTTGTAGATCAGCCATGAAGCACATTGCCCCAGGATATCATGGATGCCAAAAGATTATATGGGTTGAACAAGTGGTTAGACACGTTCATGGAAGTACAATCCGTCTGAGGCTATAAAACACTAAGGTATCACTTCTGGCTCTGGACTCTCTGAACCACAAACTGCCAGGGGCTGGGAAAGTATCCCAGGGAAGCATGCCATACACTTGCTAGTGCTTAGATCAGTTTTCCTAATAATATAGTGCAATACTACATTGATAATTATGTACTTCAGGTCTTTTGCTCTCTTGGACTCCCATCACCAGCCAGTGGTGGAGCCAGGATATGGGACCAGGTAGACTTTCATTAGGTGTATATGGCCTTCTTCAGCCTTTTATTTATGGTGACAGCATAGATCTTTGCCAGACTGGCTGCCATTTGCACTCCTGGGAACATGTAGCAGTAGCATCACTAAACTGCCTTGTTGCTCTTCAGAGGAGACAGGCAGGGATCCTGTGAGGGTTCCTGAGCCTAGATCTGCACATCAACCTCCTGCCTGGGCAAGGTTGAATCCTGGTGTTAAGCTGTGTGTTTAAATAAGCTCTGGGGCTAAAAACAAATTTGAATTAGTGTTGTCTTGGGTGTGGATGTCTTCATCCTTCCTGGAAAGTTAGCAATTAGGGAAAGACCTTCCTCTGAAAGTATTTTTCTTCCCCACAGAAACAGGTTCTTTTCCATTGCTCATATCCTCTCACCTGATGTAATAATGTTGACTTTTCACTGCTGTTTTTCACGATCCACTCAGTACCCCCAGAAGCAACAGCACCTCCTGTGCTCCTGGTCCATGGAGAACCCTGTCACAGCAAGATGGTGTGACATGTAGGTCTCTGGTTCTGCCTGCTACTTCTCCATGAGCAAGTGAAGACACTCCTCACCCCTGTCCACAGGCTTCCAAAGCACAACAAGCTAAGCTTATCTCATACAGGCATTTTGAGGACTGAATCCGCATCTTTGGTCCAAGAGAGCATCATGAGGTTGACACAAGCTGGTCCTAGTTCAGACAGCAAATGTGACTTCATTCGTATCAGTGCCCTGCCCTAATTGCCTTCATTCATGGGGAAAAGACCTGGGGATAGTATGAACATCTGACTGCTCCAATACCAGGAGAAAGTTTTGGGAAGAAAAAGCAAAAGTTATTTTCTATTCAAATACAACTAATAATAAACCCAGGAAGAACAATTCTGGAAATATGCTAAGTAAGCAGAAATCTGGCTAAACAGAAGTTTTCCACAAGGCACTGGGAAATCTCTAAATTGCCATGAGTGCCTTATTTAGTGGTGTGTGTGGTTTTTGTCCACACAAGTTCCAGTCACTGCAGCCATCAAACATTTTTTAATAGGAACATTAACTTAAGAATAGCTAACAGTAATATTCCTAGCTGTGTGGAAACAGCATTTTATTAAATGCTTCACACAGATTTTGTATAATAAAGATGAATATATTATATCCTCTGCCTCCCCCAGAGTGAAACAATAATAGGAAAATAAAAAAAAAATTTAAAAAAAGGCCAATAAAGTGAAACATAAATAGAACATAATGGGACTAGTAGCGAACTGAACTGACTATATAACATCTGCTATTGTTTGTCTGGCAAACACAAACAAGGGGAGAAACCAAGAAGGATTTGAACAGCCCTAACGTCTTTCCCCCTCTGCTGCAAGAAAGCAGCTCTGATACCTTAAGCAGATCTGTTTCAGAGCTGACAGAACAGTTCAAGGCACCACTTGTGAATTTGTCCTTACACAAATGTGTCAGATTCCCTTGGCTTCTGAACATGGAGAAATTCTCACAAATCTTTTGAACCCAGCCAGTTTATGTGTGAAAACATTCATGGGTCGGGCAAGATCTCAATACAAACATTCACCAATTTCAAAGCTCAGGTTTTGCCATGTGCTTGCTCCTCACTGTTCTCTGGTTTCTGGTCTTCTGACCCACAGGAACCAGGCAACAGATCCTGCCTACTTAAATGGTACAGGAAGAGCTGACATCCATGGGCAAAGCCTCAGGTTGTCCCTGCATATCGCAAGCGGGGAGCACTTGCCTGTGTCCAGGACCTTTGGACAAATTGAGACAATTAAGAAGAGAAGGAGAAACCATAAAAACAAAACAAAACAAGCAAACAAACAGAGAGATTTTTGCCAGGCACTCCTTTGCAGGTAGAGATCTGGCCAGCTCACAGGTGCTGTGAAGCCAGGGCTCTGTATCTGCAAAATCCATTCTGGGTTTGTGACCAAACTTAAATCACAGCCATCCTGACTGATAACAGAACTGGCTGGAAGCTGGGGGAAGGAGAGAAGAGCTAAATGCCTATAAAAGTCATTTTCTCTTTTATTTGTTATCTTGCTTGTAATGATCACACCATGTTTCCTATCTATTTTTACAGTAAGTTGTACACCGGTCTCCAGAGGCCCCTGGATGACTTATTATTAACGATGTCTTCTTATTATGGATGGTGATTTATTATCAGAATGATTCTATTTGTACTGGGTATGTTGTTCTGCTGCCAGCATAAAGCTCCTGCCATCTTCAGAGCAAAAGGTCATGTTCTTGCAGCACCACGTGCTCAGCTCTGCAAAGCTGAGCCAGTGGGTCCACAGAGTACACACATGCCCAGGGCAAAAGGGCGGAGACCAAAGAGAAGAGTGGTTCTGATGCACCCACAGCATTTCAACTGCTCCATAGCCACACAGGACATGAGCACTCCTTCTCCCTTCTACTGTACTTCACTGCTCCTTACCCTTTGCTTACAGCCCCTGTATGTAACAAGGTCACCACCAATCTGTATACATCACCAAAAATGCTATCTTCTCTAATTTTTACCTTGCTTAACCAGACAAGTGTTTAACCTTGGGCAATTGAAATCACTTATCTACCCTGTCCTGGAGTCTGTGTACTCCAAGGCTCACAGGCACTCCAAGTATAATAAGGGACCATCTAGAGTTTGGCAACAGGTTTGCTGAAACCAAAAGGAGCAGCAGGAGGAGGTACACAGATTTCCAAATAGGAAACCACAAAATTTAAAGTGCAGGAAAAGGGTTGCTCCTGGAAAGTTAACCCGTGGCTTAGCATAGAACGAACTAGCCCCTCCATAATTGCATTCCCACCTCCGAAGGGGCCGCAAGCCCAGGGTCCCTCTCCCCTTCCTTGGCGGGCAGCGGCCGCGCACCCTGCACACCCCGTGCACCCCCTCTAGTGGTGATGTCCAGCCGCCCCCTCACCAGAGACTTCCCTCTGGGTCCTGTCATCAAGGCTTATTGTTCCATACCTGATAATATTTCCATTCTCACTCGCCACAGGCCTGTCAAACCAGCCGTGGCCTTTCCCTGGTGTGAGAGATGCCCATGACAACTGCTGGTACACCCCAGACTGTTATCTCTGCTGTTTGTGATTTTAATACTTCCCCTTTCTGGGTCTCACACACCACCCTTAGCTATTGCTGAGGAGCACTGGTAGGCCCTCATTAAGTTGTAACACTAACGATGGCAGATGCAGAGAACCTGACTGGTTTTGTCACAGACAAGCAGAATCCAGAGCCACGTGTTGTAGCATATTTGACATTAGCAAAGACCCTTTTTCCACACCTGTAAAAAGCAGCACAGCTAAGTAGACCCAGAGGAGATTTCAAGCAGAAAAATGGGAGAAATCTTGATGTTGTTCAATACACATGCTTTACTCAGTGCCCAGGAAAAAAAAAAAAAAGGCCCAGGCAGTCAAGTTCCACCATCACAAGTGACTGTACATCAGCTGGAAAGAGCTCTGAGTGCTGAGCAGGAGCATATGGCCCAAGATTTCACCAGCTGAACAAAAGGGAGATGGGCTGGACTTCAGGGTGCTCAGAGGAATCACTAAATATGATACTTTCTTGTAGCAATATTAAACTTTAGAATTCAGAGCCTGAATCATTTCCTGAAGAGTGGAAATTAGGGAAATGCCTATCAGGAGAGATATTTCTTACCCCTAGCCTCCCTCAGGAAGCTCTTCTCTCTCTCTCTCTCTCTCCAACATGCCACCACATAGGACTGGAAACAAGGAGACAGCCTAACCCAGTAGCAGTTGGTACAGAAACACTGTAGGGTGACAGCAGCTATTACACAGGATGGGAAATGTCAGCCACCATTACAGAACACTAAAAGTACCTTAAAAAAGAGCAGATCTGAGCAATATGTCTAAGGTTCCTGGGACAGAAAGCAAAATAAAATAAACAGAGGTGTAAGCTGTCTCATGAAAGGTGTCTGCTGATCATGGCCAAGCTGTCGGGAAAAGTCTTCAAGGCAGGTCTGAAATTTTCAAAGCAGATCTGAGACAGTCCTCAAGTAGGATGCAGAGAGCAGCTTGGAACTGACAAGTGCACATGAGGCCTGTGTCTAACAGCAAGGGCTGGGAGATGTTTCAGAACCTTCTTATAAGCCCCTACCATGGATGAAGACCATAAAGGTTCAACAGCATAGCCTGACTTTTGGCAAAAGAAAGAGTGGAATAGAGAAAAGGAAAGCTGCAATGCCCTATCTGGATCTGGGGGGAAGTACCTGCTGCTAAATTGTGCTGTAGTTTGGAAAGAAAAGAATAAGAGTCACCTGAGGCCTTGCAAACTCACCTCACGTGTGAGTTGAACAACAAATGAACTGCTGTTTGACCCTATCTCTAGCTGCTACCACTTCATAATAGGACCCAAGAGGAACAAGGGGAGCAAACACATCAAGCCTAACATGAAGGGATGGATTTTTAGGGACATTTTTCTTTCCAACAGCACTTGTCTGAGCTTGCCGAGGTCCCACGAGGTCAGATTAGGTAGGACACAAAAAAAAAAAAACAAGGGACGAAAAAACAGGAACACTGAAAGAGAAAGAAAAAAAAAAAGTAACATGTAGGGAGGAGCAGCTTCACAGCGCTCAAAGTTGGAAGAGATCACAGACAAACTCTGGCTTTGCATCTTGGTGCTGGTTTTGCAAAAGGTGGAAATATTAGTTTTTAATTCTTCTTCTTGCTGTTGGCAGGGGAGGGAGGGGAGTCACCTTAAAAAAAAAAAAAGAAAGAAAAAGAAATACAAATAACTGCTTTAACAGGAAACTTTTGCTGCTGTAATTTATTGGAAGGCGAAATGAGCTCCGATTACATTATCCACCCGCACTGTGCCGGCAATGCGTACTTCGGATATTGCGCTATAATCCAATGACTGCTCCTGAATTATTAACACCAAGTTGTTATTAGAAGTTGCCTGGCTTATTTCCGCCATTCCCCCCCACACACTCCCTTTATTAAGTTTCAATTGATTCTCCACACCTCCTCCCTGCCCCCCAAAAATGAGCCTTCGCCTCCTCAGCTCCTTCATAGCTGCCACAAACGTTACTTGTATTTGGCAGCCTGGTGAATTATTCACGCGTGCCGGGAGCAGCGGAGATATTACAGGTCTCGGAGGAGCCAGTGAGGCTCGGCTGTCACAGCTCTGGGTGGCTGTACTGTCGTAGTCGTCGTTGTCGTCGTCCCCTAGCCCCGTCCGACAAAGTTTTGTTGAGCCCAGAGCGGAGTTGAGGGAGAAGGTGGCATTTCCTCCGTCTCTGCTCTCCGGGGTGAACCGAGGAAGATCCCGGGGCCGAGGTGGGCATCACGCCGGGGCTCGCTCCACGCAGCCCAGTCCGGTGGTTCCCGGGAGTGACAGGGAAACCCAGACGCCTCCGGGCGTGCCTCCGGGCACAACCTATTCTCACCTCTCCCTATGCCCATCCCCTCCGTCTCAGAGCCAGCTCCGCTGCCGCAAACGCCGGTTCCTCCTATCCGAAAAGGGCTGGGGAGAAGGCTGTGGCTGCGCCCTGTCCCAAAACGAGAGTGACCTAGGGGACAGCTAGGGTCTGAACAGAGAGTGACTGCTGTGACGAGCCCCTCCGACCAATCTACCCCGCCTGCCCCGCGACCCAGCCTTGCCTCCGCCGGGATTGGAATGGGGAGGGAGGGTCCCGAGAGCTGCAAAATCTCTGGCACCCACAGAGCCTGGCATTGCCGGGACGCCTGTAATGCCCCCGCCGACTCCCTCCCACCCCTTGCCTTCCAGAGGGGTCCTGCAAATTGAGTTTTTAATTTTAAAAGAAATAATAATAAAAATCAAGTTTTTCTCTTGCCTGGAGATGGGATAGGCGCGTCCCGGCTGTTCTTCCTGTGGAACCTGTATTCGATCGGGTTTCATGGACTGAAAATTAAAATACTGGCGTTTAAAACAATAAAAATGCTTTCAGATGCTCGTATTCACCTTTCCCCCTCGGGACCCTATCGTCGAGGGGAAACTTGGGGGCTGCCTGGGAAGCCAGGAGAGGAGACCAAATTTCCAGCTCCCCCAGAGTCCAGGAAAACCCAGAAAACCCGCTTAGGAGGGTTCCCGGCCGTGCTAAGAGGAGAGAGGACGTGCTGGCCCTCGATATTTGGCCGTGAGGGGACCAGAGGAGTTGAATCACCCCGAAAGTTACTTTTAATTTGTGGTTTACAACGGCTCGAGGAGTATGTGGGCTCCCCATTTTTCCTTACACTCCGTCCAAGAGCATCCTCTCTTACACCGACCCGAGGGCTCGCTCAATTTTGGGCTCATCTCCCTCTCTTGGCCCTGCGACAGGGTGATGGAAGGGGCACTGGGCACCACCGTGCCCAGTTTTACTCCCTCGGGGCTTTTTTGAGGGGGGAAGCAAATTGGCCTTGGAGGTGGGCAGGGGGTAACTGGACTCTAGTTCCACTGGATCCGGCGCGGCTGGGTCGCTCCGGGAGTTCTTCTACAAACGAAAAGGCCCCGGGGAAAGGCGGAAAACCGAGCACCGTGCTGCCTGTCGGCCGGGGGACGCTGCTGCCCGCTCCCAGGCTCCAGGCAGGGTTTCTGGGATGGCGGATTTCGCCCCTGTCCGGCTCCGAGCATGTCCTACATCCGTTACAGGAGCCCCCGAGGGAACGGCGGCTCCTCCACTTTTCTCTGCCAGGGAAAGGCCGGGGCTTCCCAGGGCCAGTGAACTGCAGCAGGGACCAGCAGGAGTGCTGCCCCTGACCTCAGCGCCTCGGACTCGGGTCATGTTTATTTTTGGTGTAGGGAACTTTTTCCCTCGCAGGGAGCTGGTTGCGATATCTGTAAAATGACTTCGAGAGATTGATTTTGCCTGGAAGTTTCTCCCCAGCCCCGCAATGCCTATCGTCCCTTTGAAACCCCCTCCCCAGCATAGCCGGGAACCGGTAAACGGGCAGCTCGGGACGGTTGTTTTTTCAAGGGGAACAACAACGAGCACTATTCAGTCGGGGCAAGGGACACCTGTGGGTTCATTTTACAGGCCGTTTTGCAAGAAAAGTTTAGGACAGGAGACCTCGGACCCCACCGCAGCTCTCCCTCTGCCAGATTCCACGACGGGTATCACTGGGCTCACTCAACACTTGCAGCCTCAAACTTGAGAGATGCTTAAAAACAAAACCAATAATTATTGTCAAGGTTCCCAGCTCCTCAACCTGGCCCTGTGTGGGATACTGTGCCAGCACCCGGCCCTCTCTGTCAGCTGAAGAGCAGGGAGTTTGCTCTTCTCCCCGCTGCTAACAGGGAGCGGTAACGTGTTTAGACCACTTAAACTAAGCAGACATAACTGGGAGCCATGCACGGCTCAGCTATGCCGGGAAAGGAGGTGTCATTTGTACGCAGTTACTTTGGTGATCAACACTTTGAATGATTTATGTCGCTTACTTTAATTATATTCCTGTGACATTTTCCTGGATAAAAGTGGGCCGCACACAGCCAAAATCAGTCAGGCCTGGCAGTGCCCTAGACCCTGCCCATCATGCTCGGAAAGGCTCCGGGCCATGGGGTCGGACAGCCATGCCGGCACCCCAAAATATGGCTCAGGAGGCGCAAGGGGAGACATCTTCAAAGATGCTACTCTTAACTAGAGGGACTTTCTGTTCTCCCTAGAGTAGTTTCCGATTCTGCGATAGTTTTCTGCTCCGTGAAGGAGAAAAGGCCGCAGTTCTTTTCACTTTTCTTCCCCGGTGAAAGGGGAGGACCAAGAGCGACACTTCCTCGACGGCTCTTCCCCAGGGAGAGCGAGAGGCAGCCATTCCCCACTGCCAGGCCAGCTCCCCTCCCTGTTTTTCGGCCGGGGACCCGAGCCAAGCTTTTTTCTGCCTGCACCAGTGAGGGATCAGTTTCGAGTCCCCGTTCAGAGGGGCTGGAGCTGGCAGAAGAGGACGGGGTTGAAGCTCTGCAGATGAGAGTTTTTTCCCAAACGACTCCAAAACTAGGAGGTACGACCCGGATCTGCCTCCCGGAGAGACAGACGGAAGAACCCAGAAGAATGCGGAGTTCGGTGACAGCGGCCCCCGGTGCAGCCGAGGCCCGTCCTGAGGCCCTTCGAGAACTGAAAGATGCGATGAGCACCAAGGGTTGGCGCTGGGCACCAAGGGTTCCTAATTGCAGGTAGAGTGATAAAGGGGCTGTCAAAAAACAAAACAAAACAAAACAAACAAACAAACAAAAAAAATCGAAAGGTTTGGAGGATAAATGCCGAGCTGTTCCCCTAAGCCGGAACGAGGGCAATCCAGCCTGCCCATCCTCAGTTTTCTGATCACCTCCGGAGGACAGGAGAGTTGTTTGAGAGAAGCGAGTTGCAGCGGATGCAAAAGCAAAGTGTGTACAGGGAAAAACACCAAACCCACCAATCGGCCAGCGATCAGCCTAGAGCCCAGGGGAGGAAGGGTCGGCTGGACCCCTCCGAGACAGCCACAGGGTGCCAAGGGGACTTAGGAGGGGGAAGGGGTGAGACCTGCCTGCTTCATTCTCAGCCTTCTCCTTTCTCAACGATATTCTGCTTGGAAAGGGAGGGAGGCGTTGGGGACAAGGACAAGCGGCAGGCCTGGAGCTGCCACTCTGAGCTACTCGTGCAAAGCTTGACCCGGCAGTTGCCCAGGCAAACGAAGAAGGGTCCCTCTAAGCCGGGGAGCCTATCCTGAAGCAGCTGATGACCCCTCCGAGATCTGCCCCTACTCGGGACCTAAATGAAAACGGGAGTGCATTTAAAGTCCTGTTTCCTCGCGCAGGCACGAGAAGGATGATGCGGGCTATGCGGGGACGACAGCGGATCGGAAAGGGGTTGCCCTTCTTTTCTGCGTCTGGCGCGGTTCTGGCCTTGCCCACAGCAGAGTGGACTGAGATAGGGGTGCGAGTGCATATCGCGCTCTGGGCTTTCGTCCTGCTCCGCAGGAAAGGCAGGCCAGGCTGCATCCTGCTGTCGGCTGATCGGCACATCCCGAAAAGTCCGCCAGCCCACCCAAACTCTCACCCAGGAAGGACATTATTTTTCTTTCTTTCCACGCCCCCC
>WBNM01019600.1:0-53328 GCA_013399055.1 Ramphastos sulfuratus
ACTGTGTGATACTGTGAAGTCCATTTATGATACAAAAGTTAAAACCAGTGAAATATTAAGAGATCCTTTCACGGAGCTCTAGTTGACATGACTTTCCTTCCTCCTATCCTCGGTGATTAACTACCAGTTTGCAGAGAGTTGACACATAAAATTGAAAAAAGTAACCTTATTACTGATCTCTTCCATTTGTAACAAGTCAAATGTTTAAAGGAAATAATGTACAGTCGCTTATTTCTTTTCTGTCTTGGCTCTAATCAATATTACACTCATAAGAAGAAATGACGATATGGATCTTCCTATACAAATTAATAAATGAAATTAATTTTAAATTAAATACAGTAAAAAAATATATATAATTGGAGCTGTATATGCATTTACATCTCTCAGAAATACTGGGAATATCTGATAATGTTAGCTGAAAAAGTAACAGAACAATGCTTTTTTTTTTTTTTTTTTACTCCTTACCTACAGAAACTCTCCTATAACTGCTTTCTCTTCTCCAGCACTTGAGTGATCTCAGGGAAACTCAAAATGACTAGCTTTGTTATTTTGCATTAGTCTAGTTAAAACTATAACAAAGGCTAGTGAAGTTAATAGAGTTCAGACCCAGTTGTGTGTCCCCTGCCCTTTTACTATTTTGTTTAAAAAAAATACCACCTCTTTCAACTACATCTTTGGCTAAGTGATATAACCCTTCTCAGGGATTCAAACGCTGCAAAATGTGCTGACCCCCTCACAGTGACTGAAATGGCTACACTATCCAGGAGTGCTAGAGATTCAATGTTAACATCTGCAGTGAGCAGAGAAAGAAAGATTAAAGTAGACTAGAGAGAACACAGCTTTATCATCCAGGTTTCAAAACCATTCAGATATTAAATTAAGTGATACAGTATAACTACATATGCAGCCCTCTTTCATGCAAGCGTGTTGACGTCAGCAAAGGTTCACATCATCAAGTAGTTTAGTCTGAACATTTTAATTAGGCATCAAAAAGTTACTGTCTGCCTTTTGAGATGATTAGTTTACAAACAACTATGTAGGTCATCTGAAAGGGGTATTTAAAAAAAAATAAAGCTCTGTAAAGCTGGATTTATTGTATTTGAATCTGTTAAATTTGAGGATTTGCATTAGGTGTAACCTCATTTGTTTAATAAAACTTATTAAGTGATTTCAGGGCAACTCATAATGACTAGCTTTGTTATTTTGCATTAGTCTAGTTTAAACTAAAACAAAGGATAGTGTAGTTAATGGAGTTTGGAGACCAGGTCCTTTTCCTTAGCATTTGCACAATTGATGCTTAGGTATTTTTGACTGTGTTGTGGTCCACACAGCCAAATATAGATAATTTTGTATTTGGGACTCCCAGTTATTCAGATTGGAGAAAATTTCATTTTGTTCCTCTCCCACCAGTTTACAGATTCAGGAACAGTACAGGACTGACTGAGTATTGACAAGGCATCATGTCTTGAAACTGACAGCAAGCTTTTGCACATGCTGGACAAATAGCCTGGTAAAAGAAGCCTTCTGGAGGAAAAGAGGTTTTTTGGTTTGTTTGGTGTTGTTGTGGTTTGTGGTTTTTTTTGTTTTTTTGGTTTTTTTTTTTGGGTTTTTTTACCATGTGTTTCAGCTCTGGTCTGTCATGCAAAGTAACTAGTTCAGAAAACCAGAACCTGGAATCTGCACTACCAAACCTCATGACTGTAATTAAGACAGATTCATTAGTAGCACAAGAGTCTTAGGGCAGGGCTTCAAAATGACTTACAGCATAAGAGAGTGACACTCTCTGCCATGAAAACACTTTCACTTTGAGAATTAGGGACTCTCTTCTGCAGAACTGGTTGATAATCAAAGTAAAAGCACAACATCAAAACAAATCCCTCATCCTTTCTTGGTGGTTATTCACCTGAAGACTGCATGCTTTGAGAAAAAAAAACTAGAAGTACACAAAAGACTTTCAACATCAGAGCCTGTAGTTCCTTTTTGGCATTTCACCATAGTAGAAAGTAGTAAAAATGACATTCCAGGAGGTTGGACTTGAAAGAAGTAGATATCAAAGGGAAAGAACAGCCCAATAAGGAAACCCAGGGAAAATGGCATTTGAAATATCCTATTCTCTTTGTGGATCTATGTTTCCAAGAGGTGTATTCCAAAATTTGCATTATGCATGAAAGAAGCAAAAGGCAAATAATGTTGCATTTAACTTCTCTTGTATCAAGACCACACTGTGGAAAGAAAAAATTAGATTTCCTGACAGTCACTTTTCATCTGTGCTTTATTTTATCTGATTAAAAAAAACCTGTTAAATTGTAGATTTCAGATAGTAAGATGAGGGTATTGATGGAACTTCCTTCATTAACCATTTTTGTTTTTCCTGTGGCTCTTATACTTAAGCACTATGCATTCTGGTCCAAAGAAAGTGCACTTTGACCTACTAATGTTGTAAGAAATACGAGAGTAAGGTTCAAGAATGTACTCCAAAATATTTTGTCTTTAACTCATCATGGGAAACTAATTTTTCACTGTGACAAGGTACCTTTTAGCCACATATGTCAGGTACCATATACTGAGGCTGCAGTTTAATTTATGACACACTTTGTGGCAGTGTGAGCTAAAAGTACCAGTGGCCTTCACTGCTTGTTTCTACTCTTGCACTTGAGTGCACAGCTCCTTAACAAATAGAATTTCAAGAATGTTCCAACTCTGCCTTCAGGTGAGTGTGAAATGGCATCAACATTGAGTTGTGAGTGAGGCATTAATCAGAAAGCAGCTATTAAACACTCACATTTATAAAGAAAGTAGCTATATTATGTCCAGTGCAATTAACTTCAGAATGGGCTAGATAGAATTGTTCAAACATTACAGCAATAAGAGCGCTACATACTTGTCCTGCTTCCCTAACAATTTTTTTCCACCCTTTTTATTCTACTATGCCCTTATTTGTCAGATTATGTGCACAGCTTTCTTTCAGGGACACTATCATTTGTAGTTGCACAGACTTCACTTGTGAAGTGAAGGAAAAACATATTTCTTCAATGTATTTATAACAGAAGATTCATGCATGAGAGCATTAGAATGTTTGTCGGGAAGCTGGGGATACTACAGTAGAGACTATGTATTGTTTTTCCACCTTTTTCTACCTGAAAATATTTTTCCAATTGAGGAAAGGGTGATTTTTAATGGAATTTAAGTATCTTTAGGGAAGGGGAAGGTTAGAAAACCTTAGTGAGGGAGATAGGAGTAATAATTAACATTAAAATCCAACAAATTTCTTTGGTGTTTTCTTAATCAAATGGCATATTGCAAAACACGCCTGCAAAAAAACAAAACAAAACAAAACCTCACGATGTTAACTAACAGAAGAGTTTCTTTTGTTGTCATTCAAATGTAGAAGATTCCTTACACGTACTCTTTGAAATACGAAGTGTGTTAAAAGTATTGTTGATGAACTTGTGAACTTGACAAAACCAAAGCAGCAACTTTCCAATACTGAGTATGAATATGTCTCTGTTCTAGGATCACAGTAAACTGAAGGACTCTTGAGGACTGATGAAAATAAGATCACAGAACAGAACTCCAATTATGTGAAGCAGAGAATTTGATTTCAAAACCAGTGATCGCTTTCTGAATGTTCAAAAGAATACCACAAAAAAAAATGAGATTTTTCTTATAGGTTTACATCAGGGGCAATGGAACTGAAAAAATGTGCATCCAAATTTCAAATTGCTCCTTCAAATCCAGCCTATACAGAATGATTACATAGAATCATAGAATGGTAAGGCTGGAAGGAGACCTCAAGGATCATCTAGTTCCATCATGTTAAGTTCCATGTCAAACTGCATTTAAACAATAACCATCAAGTTGAACTATAATCCTAAATTCCTAATGTCCCAGCTGTAGGCAACTTATGATCCACACTTCATAGGTCTGCAAATGCCTAGAAAAATTGCTTCCAAGGTGTTATTAAGCACTGGAAGAGGCTTCCCAGGGAAGTGGTTGAGCAGAGAAGTAGATGTGGCACTCAGGGCTATGGTCTAGTGGTGGATTTGGCAGTGCTAGGTTTATGGTTGACCTTGATGATTTTAAATGCCTGTTTCCAATTGAAATAATTTTAGATAATAGCTAAACTCCAAATGACAGTCGTTCAGAATTGTGTGAGCGCTTCTGTATTTAGCTTAGCTAAAGCATGCATTATTATTTGTAAATGAAACAGCAGGTGCCAGAGGGTACAATGTTACTTTCTTGTCCTCCTTGTCCTCTAAATCTCTACATTGTTCATGTAACAATCCCCTTTTGACAAAAAAAGCCAAGACTCAAATTCAGAGGTTATTCTCACCTGCTGCTATACAAGTTCATCACGTTAATTATTTTTCTTCAAATAAAAGTTATTTTTATATAGGAGCTATAACAATAACTGCATTAAAATCAACAGTTAATTTGCTGGTAAACCAAAGTAAACACATCCTCATTTACCACTAGGATGGATGGTTGGTTGGTCTTTGTATACAAGTAGACTCATTAATTGCAAAACAAACAACTCAATCAAGTTTATGAGCATTTAGCTGCCTTCGGCTTTTTAGCTTCCCTGACAAATGACAGTACATTTTTCTCTTCTTTTTTTTTTTTTTTTTATAATGGAAGGGAACACAAAAGGGACTATGTTGTCTGCATTTCTCTCACTAGTAAGCGTACCAGTGACAGAACAACATGAAAAAAATTGTATTAGTTGTGTAAACAGAGCTAATCAAGCAGGAAAGAGGGAACATTTAAAGGTACCCATATGTGCTTCTCTGAAGCAAAGTATTTTAAATATCAAATTACCAGTACACTCATAACTTAATGATTAGATTTTCAAACAGTAAATAAAAACATTATTGAGAAAAATAGCATTTTCTAACTAGGGCTGAACAAGAACAGTATCTGTCCCTCTTTAAAAATGTTGTTAACATTAATAAGAGAGTCAGTTTTACCACACTGATTTGATTAACAGACCCAAAAATACCACGAGGTTAAAACATTCATGTGTTTTTTACATTGGAAAACAATAATCGTATTGATTTCATCGGTAATTCAAGGGGTTTTGTGTCTTCCATGCTCATCAGTGCATTTTAATGAAGGTTTTTACAATAAAAGTGACACAAAAGGCATTGATAAAATTAATGTAGGACTATGTTTATATCCACAAGTACAAACAGATGGATCAGCAGTCAGCAAACTGAAACATAAACAAAAAGCAGCAACACTGTTTTGGCTTGGCAGTTCCTTCAAAATACAGATCTGGGGTTATTTTTTCAGTGAGAAAATTGTCCTGTGAGTTAGCACAAGCTTTTCGCCCACTCCACTGTGCACTTTGACACAGGATTTCTTTTCTGTTATACAATGATAACAGAAGAGAAGGATTACAAACTAGAACCTACAGAGTTGTGACTTTTTTCAAGTTGCATGAAATAACCTCAGTTCTGAAGCAGAATGGCTGACAAATACAGAGATCCCTTTATAAACATCACAAATTTCTGGTGCTTGGAATAACATTTAGGCAAGCATCCTTGGTGTCATGCTTAATAGCTGCTTTCACTGGAACTAAGTCTTGTATTACAACTTATGAAGACTACATTGTACATCCAAAGCTCCTGGGAGCTTGAACAAGCATGAGTGACTTACACACTTCCTGTGGTGGAGCTACTATCTGTGAGGAAGGAGCCATTGGTCCGTTCCATCTGTGCAAGCCTGAAAGGCAAAGAAAGATCGTGACTTTCAAAGAACATCCTGCACAGTATAAAAGCAATGTGAAGATGAATTCTACTTAAAAACAGATCAGATATGGCAATTTTAGTATATACAACTAGGAATATATGCCTAGATTTTGTGACAAACACTATAATCCTGAGGGCTTTTATGAGGAACTTGTGCTACGATTAACAAAGAACAAGTACATTTTCTATCTCTAGTATAATTATCATTAGCAGCTCCACAATCCTCATGGTATAATTAAAGAGACATTTTTGCAGATAGTTTTCTTTTTTAACTTTATAAAACTAGACTAATGAAAGAGAATAAATACTTTTGAAATATAGCACATGGAACATCTGAAATTATGCTTGGCAAATAACATCACACTGTGAACAGACAAGTCGTGAAAAACACCACAAATCCCAGTGTAATTACAGGGAGTCATTGCATACAGTTCCTTGTTTTGGAAGGCATCAATCTACAAGGACTGGATTATTATACTCTATATAATGTAACATGGCCTTTAAAAATTGCAGCAGAAATTGTCTATTCAAGCTGCTGCTGCTGAGGACTGAAGCAGGATAGATAAAAGTACACACAGGATGAAGCTGTCTTGATTGCGTTGTCCCACCATGGCTGGGAAGAGGAATGTCATGCTCCAACACCTTCCCTGAAGGGAAGGGCATGCTCCTAAGTCACTAAAGACATGCAGATCATCTCTTCTCTGGAGCATCTCAAACAGACCTAGGTCATGGTGAGTAATATGTTTATGAGTCATCTTTGTAATGCTGCTCAGCGTCTTCAAGTCTTTGGTGAAATATCATTTGGGAAATTAATTTTCATAGTCCCTTTGTCATACAGGGAAGTAGTATAAACCCTGTTATTTTTCAAAGAGGAAAGTTCATCCTGTATGTCCTAGAAACTAATCAGATATCCCAACCTGCAAAGGCAGATTCCACCATTATTATCATGTTTTCTATGTCCATCATTTAGGGAAGATCTGCTTGGAATAGCATGTGGAATCAGGAGAAAGCCTTGATAAGGGTGCACAGGAAGACAGAAGGAGGACTCCATAGAGCTGCACAGTGCCCTCCAGGCAGGATATAAACTGAAAGCAGTGTATAGGCTAACTTCGGCAAGTCTAATCCAGAGCAGAAGAGAGGGAAAACATATTGCAGCTAGGATCTCTCTTGATTCTTAATACAAATACAGAGTTTGAGCTTTATCTGGGCATAGAAAGCCACAGTGTTGTGTCACCACAGGCAGAAAAAACAGACATATGGAGACATCTTTCTAAAGAAGTTTACTTTGTTTGTTCTATGAGTTTTAATTGACAACAGCATGATCTAAACCATAGATTCCAAGAAATACTGTGTGATTTACACGAATATATGTTCCAAACACTTTGCTTTTGACAATGGTGGGTGGAGGGAAAGCAGATGGTATTTACTGATAGTAGATAGCCCTTCAGCATTAGTTTCTACTCCATTTTTCCCTTGCTGCATATCCTATTGTTAAATACCTAGGATATCCAGCACAAACTGCTTTAAACTTTTCTTGTAATGCTCATAAACAAGAATTTAGTTAACACAAACTCTGATTTTTCATTCAAAAAGCTGAAGATGTTAACATTGTTCATTAGTTGTGATCAGATACAGCAATAAACACATCAAAGCAAAACTCGTTTTAAGTTTTCATGATAATATGGATTAATTTCTTCATTGCACAAAATTTGAGTAGTGCTTAAGAGTACCTCTGATTAGTGCTTAATCATCACTAGTTTTGAATGTACAGAATAGTTTGACAAGACACAGAAGCATTGAGGTGGACTTGACATAACAGATATTTTATCATGAAAGGACTAGAGTGGCCTCATAAAAGCCAGAACGCAAAACATCTCTCATTATTATATACTCTGCAAAAAGTCAATGGTAATGGTCAGTGTTAATCTATCACAGAAGAAAATGGAATCCTGTAACTGAAATCCTACAGGGAAAAATTACACATCCAACAAGATTTCAAAGGTTATAAGTGAATAAACAGAAGGAAACTAGCACACTTTAGAAATAACACACAGTAATTCTGCGACAGTTTCCATTCTGTATGATAGGCAATAGATTTAATGCATCTATTTTACATTTAATATGACTGTAATCAGAAGCTAATGATTTTAAAATATTTGACTTACATGTGAGCAGAGAGTATTATTTCTTTTTAATAAATAAAGTGTAGTAGAGTGTATTAAAATCTGCAGGAGTCAATGAGAAAATGTAGTGTACTAGTGAGAAAATGTGCACTCTTACCTAGTAGCATACTGCTCTATCCGGGAGTGTGTGTCATCATGAAACAGCTGTGGAGACTGGGAAGGACTAGTTAAAAAAAAACAAACAATAAAATTAGTGGTGTCTAAAGCAATTCACAATATCAACAACATTATTTTTAAAGTAAGTTAGACTGATGACAAATAAATAAATTCAAAATATTGCCCAAGGGGTTATTCCCTTAGGTGAGCCATGTCCTGTAGCTCATGCACATCACATTAGTCACAACTGAGCTAAACAAAACCAACTGATATACAAAGCTGTCCAGACGAAGGTGTTGTGCATACTCACTCATATTGCTCTGGCCACATACTGATGAGAGTGATAGGACTGTAAGGAAGACCAAAAAAAAAAAAAAAAAAAAAAAAAGAGAGAAAGAGAAAAAAAAAAAGAGAGAGAGAGAATCTATGAAACAAAATCTTTGGTGCCATTTAAGCACATTTAAGCAAAAGAAAACTGGAGAAACATGAAATACTTTAATCAGCATCCCTTAGAGATTATTTAAATCAATAACAATTGACGTAGAGAGCAACAGCCATTGCCATGTATCAGGGAGAGAGTGAAGATGACTTACATACTTCATTTTGTTAAGTAAAAATCAATTGAAAAAATTAAAAAAAAAAAAAAACCAACAGAAAAACCAAATGAGCGTTATTGATTGAAATGCAGTTTGTAAACCATAGTCAGTTCATTTTAATTCTGCTCAAATATTGGAGCTTTCATTTTTAACTAATAGAAAATAGATCTACCAAAATAAATTGTGGGGGAGAAAGCACCACCAACACCAAAAAACCTACCATAAGTCAAAGTCAGTAATGCTTATTTTCCTTCTGCATAAAAACAGAGGTAAATACATATTGTATTACACTCTGACACTTGAGTATGTTTTTTAGAATTTTTTAATATTCCTTATTTTTCTGATTTAAAGGAATGCCACATGCAGGGGAAAGAACCAATACTAACATTTCCCTCAGCATGATGCTGGCAATTTATCTGTGTATTTCCCACTTGACTGGACAAAGAAAGTTTTACCTTGACCTGTACTAACAGTTTTGATATTCCAATTTCTGGCACCATTGACAACCTTTCATCACACCAAAGCAGCTTTGCTTTCCTGTGTTGGTGGCAGCTAAGAGTGCCCTGGTGAATAACATTTTAACATTGGAGTGTGTATTGCTTTCTTAGAATCTAGGCCATCAATATTGCCAGTTTTCAGACTTCTTCCTCCTGTTTCTTAAATGACTAATAAGCAGGTTTTGTTTGCTTATTGTAAAGAAATGCACAGTCCTTCAGTCATAAAAACAGAACATGGACAATGGAACTGGGCTGTTATGTGCAAGGGGAGCATGTGTATTGAAGGTTCATACTTGCTGTTGCAAGCTAAGCGGTGCTGTGTTCAGACAATACAGAAGTACTGCAGACTCCAGGATGTCAAGAAGAGTCCATCCATGAAACTACTCCTAGCACCCTGTCAACACATCTTAATTTTGCTCTTTCAACAGTGTCCTTTGCTGACAACTACCAAGTGAGTAAATGGCATATTTCTGCTAGCACAAGTAACACTGGAGACACTGAGGGTGCTCTCTTTTATCAGGCCAACAATTCTAAAGCCGGTAGGAACATAATTAGCTCACGGATTTCTAATTCCAGGGACTCTGAAATAACCAAATAAACAGTGCAGTTCCTAAAGTCCAGTATCCCCAAGCCTATCAAAGTGTTCTCTGTAAAAAAAGCTATTCACCCCTCTCCAGTGTTATCTGCTGAAGTCCATGGCTTTATGACAAAATGTTTACCAAAAAAAAAATCAAAGTATAAAATCTGTTACTTTTCCAAACTCTTTGAAAATTTGTAAATAACACAAAGCAATTCATAGAAAAGAATGCAGTGTAAGGCTCTACAGCTGCTGTTGATTATTTCTTGGGGTTTACATTTTTGTTTTTAAAGGAACAAGCCAGTGATCCCAGGAGCAATTACTCTAGAATCCAGCTTACGTTTCCAGGTTGTCACCCTCCAGTACTGTTTGCACAGGTAGGTAGCCCAGCCGGGGGTGCTTTGCAAAATACTTCTTTGACCGAAATTTATTCTTCAGCACTTTTGTGAAGTCCCGTACATCTTCCCCAGACGTTGTCTTAAAAAGTTAAAAGAAATCAAATTGAACATTGCTTAATGGCACTGAGATACCACTGCTGCTACTGTCCTTAGAAAGAATACATGGAAGAACTCTGAAATGTTAATGATGTTAAAATTGCTGTTTTAGTGTCCTGAAATACGATACAATAACAATAATGCAACCACAAATTCTCTTTCGCTGGAAAGAACAGCAAGACTTAAAATTCTCAGCAACAAACGTATCAGACTTATCAATTACTTTATAAATTAGAGAAAAAAGAAACTGTTTCAAAGTCTTAAGCTGAACTTCTTTAATTAGTTTTACAAAACATCAAAATTAAATTTTTCAGACAACTAAATAATGGTAAATCAATTTGCCAGATACAAGGGGATACCCTTAGTCATTGAAAGCAATCTTTACAGTGCATTTATACGCATGAAGCTTGTGACTTCTCTCCACAGACAGAAAAACCTTTGCAATGGTCGTGATGAAAAAAAAAAAAAAATACTGCTAACAGTAATGGTTCTGTTTAAAAGCCAAACCAAAACAATAACAACAAAACTTCAGAAAGTATCTAACATAGATGTCTGTATTTACAAAGTGCCACAAAATACTAACTGCCTCCCATTCTATACCTAAACTGGAAGGAGATTGGAGCAGCACAGGCTAAAGCATTCTCCAGTGCAATGTCCAAGCTTCTCACATTCATTTTTTCAAGTAACTAGATCTCTTCCTACAGCATTCTGTCACTGTCTGTATTATTCCAGAGTCAAAAACTGCCCACCACTGAAGTGACAGCCATTGTACAGGCACTGGTCAAATGCACAGTCAGACTGACTCGGTCACCTCCTTACTACCACAGGATAAGACTAGTACAAAAATTAGCCACAAGATTCTTTAAGTCTAAATTTAGCAGTTACAACTGGCAAGATCCACCCCAGCAGCAGCTTTTTTTACTGGAACCCACTGATACAGCCTCTTTCAAAACTTCCTTCAGCTCATTACTCACACCCATGTGAAATTAATTTTCTTCTTTAGAACAGAATTAAAACCGATGGAACTGCTTTTAAAAAAACCAACTGGAATAATCACAGCAATGTTGGCAGCGCTGCTGTGGTAATACCATTCGCAGAATCATAAAATCATTAAGGTTGGAAAAGACCTTCAATATCTTTGAGTCCAACTGTAATCCAACTACCATGACCACTAAACTATTTCTTGAAGCACCACATCTACATGCTTCTTGAACATTTCCACAGATGGCAACTCCATCATCTCCCTGGGCAGCCTCTTACAATGTCTGACCACTCTTTTGGTAAAGAATTTTTACCTAATAATCAATCCAAACCTCCCCTGGCACAACTTAAGCCCATTTCCTCTCGTCCTATCGCTAGCCACCTGGGAGAAGAGACCGACACTGGGTTCACTACTCAGTTAACTTCTGCTACAAAAGCAGGGATACAAGCCAAGCATGCAGGCATAAAATACAAGGTAAAAATGGAAACAAAAAGATCTGCAAGAAGCAACAATACTATACTTGAAAGGCGTACTGTACATGTGCTTACAGACTGTAGTTAGAACAATTCCCATCATATGCAGCCCTTAAGTTACTTTCAGTTATTCCTGCAACTGCAGTAAAGAAAAAGTGGCCATTCAACTCCTGTGTTAGCTGAAGAACTGCAAAGGCTTCTCTAGATTTCCAGCCAAAACCCTGTCACAAAGCACAAATTACATTTCTTTGCCCTCTGCTTTGGATGAAGCCTGCTAACATAAAAGGATGACAAAGTGGATCGATATCCATAAGGAAAACAGAGTGAAAGACTTTTCAATTTTTTTTCCATTATGTACTACAAAAAGGCCTAGAAGCAGGCAAACTATCCTATGCTTTTATTCTCTATTATTGAAACATAAAAATACTTCCCTATACACCTATGTATTTTAATGTATGCATAATATATGCAGCTACAAAATGTAATACAGATCACATGAGCAGTAAAAACTGTAGATACTGGTAAGAGTTTCTCACATGAGACTTTAACAAGCACCAAGAAACTGGGCAAACAAGAGATTAAGAGATGTCCGAACACCTGAATTTTAATACAGATAAATTTAGGGAAAGCTCACAAAATCATTCTCAGAAAGTGTCTGCTCCAGTGACTGCATCATCCAAACAAGAAATCTGAGGAACCCCAAAGGGCTACTTGTTCTCATGCAACAGTAACTTTAGCAGATGGAACTCCATCCCAAGGCCAAGGAATGAAAGTTTTAGTACCTACACAATGCAGAAATAAATGTCTACTGAGCTGCTAGACTTTTCCTCTGCTGTATTCTTTATTTGATATGACAGCCTGACCTAGTTCCTTGGAAAGACTAATGTAACTATATACTGACTGAGGACAGTAAATACTAACCAGTGAAATCTGAGGAGATTTGGAAGATCTATTTTAATTTACATTCAACAAGGTGCAACTCTTAGAGATGTTTCTTTGCATTTTTTTTACATACAACCACATTACACATTCCAATCCAAAATCATGTCAAGAAACAGACAAAAAGTTAAACTTAATTTAAAATCTCGGTTCTTAAAACAGGACAATGTTCAGGAATGATTAACTAAGATCCACAGCTGGCACACACAATTAACTAAAAAATTGTCCCTATTAGGGTGTCTCAGTGAGAAAATCTGCAATAATTGACAAAGAGGCATTAGCATTCTTCATTACACCAGCCAGGCATAAATGGAATCATAAGTCACAAACTAAACCCAGGTAAAATTCCTTGTAAACTAACACAAATTTAGGAAACTGGGATTTACAGGGAGAGCAGCAGAAAAACCTGAGTATGGTGAGACATGATTTTCATATGGTGGGGGTTGGTCTGTTCAAACAAGTAACAAATGATAGGACAAGAGGAAATGGCCTCAAGTCGCACCAAGGGAAGTTTAGTTTGGGTATCAGGAGAATTTCTTCACTGAAAGGGTTATCAGGCGTTGGAATGGCTTGCCCAGAGAGGTGGTGGAGTTCCCATCCCTGGAGATATTTCAGAATTGGGTAGATGTAGTGATCAGGGATATGGTTTAGCAAAGGACTTGTCAGTGTTAGGCTAATGATTACACTGGATGATCTTAAAGGTCTTTTCCAATCTGGACAATTTTGTGATTCTGTGATACGCAGGTTAAAAACCAGTTGGCATATATTTTAATGTATTAGAAATGAAGGTTTTTTTTGGAAAAAATACTGTCAAAAATGCAATAAACTAGTTGGAGAATTCCAAATAAAGTAATAGTAAATATTAAAATGACAAAGAAACGTAAATATACACAACATACAAATATGTAATACTTACAACATACGCATACATTTATTTATACTTATTTCTCACAATTCTCTTTTTACAAGAAAACATAATAAAGTGACAATGGAAGGGCAAACAATTTCCCATTCCTTTCATTGCATATCTATGTAAAAGGATTAGTCTGCTCCTAAGTCATCATTCTATTACTTAACTTTTCTTATACTATGTCCAACACAAAAGCAAAGAGCTGCTCTAATATACAAACAGAAACTGGTTCCCAGAAGAGAACTTTACTAATGAACGCTGTCATTAACCCCAGTCAGATATTCATGAGTTATGAGGATGATGGAGAAAAATATACTCAGACATTCAATATGCACAGTAATCAAGCAAGTTCCAAGAAGATGTATTTTGTTAAGACTGCATGCTCAGGGATGCAAATTTTACAGCATTAAAGAATACTATGTTGCTTAAGAGGATTTTAGTTTATTCTTTGTTAGAAGCCCTAGTAGAGACACCTGAATTTGTTACCAGTACAGGTTGGGGGTTGCCCTGCTGGAAAGCAGTTCCATGGAGAAAGACCTTGGAGTCCTGGCGGATAGCAAGTTCTGCATGGGCCAGCAATGTGCCTTTACGGCCAAGACGGCCAATGGTATTTTGGGCTGCATCAGGAAAACTGTGTCCAGCAGGTCTAGGGAGGTTGTTCCCCTCTACTCTGTCCTAGTGAGACCACACCTCAAATACTGTGTCCAATTTTGGGTTCCCCAGTTCAAGAGAGACAGGGACCTGCTGGAGAGAGTCCACCAGAGAGCCACAAGGATGACTTGGGGACTTGAGCATCTCCCCTATGAAGAGAGATTGAGAGACCCGGGGCTGTTTAGTTTGGAGACGACTGAGAGGAGATCTGATCAATGTCTACAAATATCTGAGGGTTGGGTGTCAAGTGGATGGGGCCAATCTTTTTTTGGTGGTCAGTAGCAATAATATAAGGAGCAGTGGCTACAAATTGGAACATAGAAGGTTTCACTCCAAAATGAGGAGAAACTTCTTTACAGCAAGGGTGACAGAGCACTGGAACAGGATGTCCAGAGGGGTTGTAGAGTCTCCTTCCCTGGCGACTTTCAAAACCCATCAGGATGCATTCCTGTGTGAACTACCCTAGGGGATCCTGTTTTGGCAGGGGCGTTGGACTCAATGATCTCAGGAGGTCCCTTCCAACCTCTAACATTCTTTGATTCTGCAATTCATTTGATAATATTTAAATGCTTACAAAATGTTACGGTTTGTAGTTGTGTTTTTCTTTTTTTTAAAGCAAACAAAAGCACCACTGCAACAAAAATCAGCAACAATAAAACAAACCAATCAAACAGCCAACAAAAAAAAGCTTTTTTACGTCTCTGTATTTTTTATTTCTTGACATTTTATTTCTCTGGTTACATGCGGTAGAATCTATGCATGAGCCTGGCTGCTCTTGATGGAAAACAACAGCTGTGATATATGCAGGTATGATGATAGGTGCATCTTAGAGCAGCTGCAAGCTAGGTACCATTAGGGAGGCTGGGAAACATTCCAGCATAGGATGTGGGGTAAAGAGACAGGTATTTCATTCCTCTAATTATTGTTTAAATTGACACTTGAGAATGGAGTTAACCAGTAACTTAAACACTTCTAAAAAGCATCTCACATCCCTTGACAGAGGCACAAGACAAGATACCACAAGATTATCAAACGTACAATAATTCTACTTATGACTGCCACATCAGTGATGTTTTCACTGTGTAACATTGTGAAGATTACCCTTTTGTGATCACTTTCAAATAGAGGCATTTCACAATTTCTCACCAAAAGGAGAGACTGATCATAAATTGTGTGTATATTTTAGTTTACTGCAGTGAAATTAAGCTGTAATTTCAAGAGTAACTAACCTAGCTCAGCACTTAACAAGTTGCAAAAGGGTAGCAGATCACATAAATAAGCCATCTAAGAAACTGAAAAGAGTGAGGCCTAGAGGAAAGCACATTGCCCAGCTGCTAAGTATCAAAGACTACCCTGACCACGTAGCTATTCTCAAGGCAGAGAGTAATCTCAAGTGCACAGGTGGAAGTGATGTTCTGCATATGAATTAGCCAGTTCCAACCGTTCTTGCTGCTTGCTTTCATCTTCCATGCAGAACAATCCCATTTTGGTAACAGTGGAGCATGATGCTTGGTGTACTGATAAGCATGTCGAGATGAAACCACTGACTTACTGATGTCAGTTTGTTACTTATAAAACACTGAGGCTGGTTAATGTTCAGGAATTTGTCCTCTCTGGATGTCAGGAGCAACTGAATTTGCAGACAACTTACCTAGAACAGAAGTCTTCACAGGCATTATTGCAGATAAGCTTTATTGTGCCAAGAAAAACAAAATTCAGTCCAGGGTGAACTATCATTCAACTAATAATTTTTGGTGTCTTGCCTATCACATTCTGAGCTCCTTCAGTGAAATAAAATTTTGGCCATCTTGAAGATGAAGGTACTAAGCTTTGCTACCATCATTTTGTATAGAAAGCTACGAAAAGAACAGTTTCCGAAATATGGACCTGTGCCAGTTGAGCGTAGTGCCACAGAACTAGAAAAATCCATCATACTTCCACTGAAGTCACAAAGTGAGACTACTTGCAATGAGAAAGTTTTCAGAATTGTTGGCCTGATATTTGTATGTTACCTCAGAAAATGCACTTCTAAGGTTTTACTTAAATACAGGAGTTGTGAATTGGAAACAGTTTGGAGAATGAAAATTGATGCAGTAACTATTTCCATTTCAAATTCAAAGGACTTGTCAGTACAGGAAGTCACATTAATATAAATCTCAAGTACCACTATTGAGAAAATTTCCATTCCAAAAAAAGCTAAAAATACATCATGCGGGTACATTTTAACATCAGCAACCTCTGAATTTGGTTGAAAGGGTAGAGTAGATGCACTTTTCCTGTTCAGGCTATCTTTACTGTAATATAATGGATTCTAAGAAGCAATTCATTGGCCTTCGGCACCTTCTTTTTATTTATGTTTTTGTTCACAGGCCCAGTTCCATGCTATTTTCCAGGTATTATTCCACTTAAATATATAAGCCACTCTACTAACTTACTCCAGAAAATGTTGCCATTTTTCACTATTACATTGCATTGATAACTCCAATGTTGTCTTTAATCCCTATATAATTCACATGAGATTAGTTTAAATGGATTCATATAGGTGCTGATTGTCAAAGTCAAGCAGGCATGTAAGAAGTCTGTCCATATAATGGGTCATTTCTTTTTATAGAACTGGAGATGGTACAGTGTACTTATGGCAGGATCCAAGAAAAATTCCAACTCTCATATGCAGTTTCCAAATTAACGGAGGTCAGTGGTGGACCTCTCATTTTATACATCACCTAAATTACACGCCATCTCTTGTTATCCTGTTTTATGTTAAACTGCTCAGGTTCCTTCCTTTACCTCCTATACACTTGCCTTTCTTCCCTCATTTTAATCAAGAATGCAATCTTATTTCCATTATTGTCCCTTATTATCCCATAGTGGATTACACCTCATTCCTCCCATAATTTCATGGAAAGATGGGATCTTCACCTTAGATTACCTTACTTTGCACTTAATATTGTTTTAAAGCTATAGTATTTCTTTAGCAGTAGCAGAAATCCTCATTAAAATACAAGCTGTCCCCAGTGCCAGAGACAGTGGAGTTCCCAGAATATATTTTTTCACATGGGTAGTCTTGTAAATGAAATGTCTCACAGTTACATAACGTGAATGTGTATTGCAAGAACTGAAAATTTCTCTGACACCAAATCTGCTGCTTTAGACAAAACCTGGAAATCATCAAAAATATACCAGCTTGTTCTAGGGACAGTACCATACCATATACAAGATGTAATCTGTATTTTAATAATGCAACATGAAGGGTATCTTATTCTGTGGACTGGCAACATTATCTATTTTGACACATCTTACATACTCATTTCTGAATTTTCTGTATATTATAGGCATTAATAAAGATTACTTCTGTTCCATGACTGTGATATAAACTGAAGATGAGGTTTGAGAGAACACTATAAAAAAAGAAAAAAGTAGATCTAAGAAAAATACATCACACAGAATCACAGAATATATCTGGTTGGAAGACACCTCAAAGATCATCCAGTTCAACCTCTGACCCAGTACTGAACAGTCCACACTGAACCGTGGCCCAAAGCTCCAGGTCCACACACCACTTGGACACCCACAGGGATGGTGATTCCATCACTGCCCTGGGGAGATCATTCCAATGTTTGATAATCCTTTTGGTGAAGAAATACTGCCTAATATCCAGTCTAAATCTCCCCTTGGTGCAGCTCATAACCATTTCCTCTAGTCCTGTCACTTGTCATCAAGCAGAAGAGGCTGGCCTCCTCCCCACTCCAACCTCATTTTAAGTAACTGTAGAGAGTGAAGGTGCCTTGAACATGTTCAGACTGTCTGGGGTATGCAGGCTAAGGAGGCACGGATGCAATCAATATCACTGTGTGTTTAATGATTTCTATTAAAGAAACAAACTGCAGACCTCCAGATCCTGAGGGTTAGAACAGTCACGCAAGAGTAAAACTGGGTCCGTGTCATATCACAAACCCAGTACAGATCAAAACCAGAAAATGACCTCTGAAAAGAAGTCAGGCTGAGAGACCTGGGACTGAGGTCTTGAGAAGACAGAGTGGATCTTGTTGATGTATACAAATATTTGAAGGATGCGTGTCAAGAAGGTGGTGCTGGTCTCTTTTCAGTGGTGCTCCATGACAGGACAAGGGGCATTGGACACAAACTTGAACACAGAAAGTTGCACCTCAGCATGATGAAAAACCTCTTTCCTGTGAGAGTGACAGAGCACCGGAAAAAAATGCCTAGCAAGGTTGTGGAGTTTCCTTCTCCAGAGTCTTTCAAAATCCACCTGGATGCATTTCTATGTGGCCTGCCCTAGGTGATCCTGCTTTGACAGAGGGGTTGGACTCTACAGAGGTCCTTCCAACTCCTACCATTCTATGACTCTAAGAGAAGGCAGAAAGAGAAAACTGAACAGTTGTATTGCTGTCTTTAACAAACATTAAGAATGAAAATTAACAAATTTACTTCAAAAAATTCTTCAGAACGTAGCCTAGCATGCCAATTTACCAACCAAATCCTAACTTCAGGTTACAGAATTAATGAGAACATATTAACATAAGTCATGGCTTCTTCTGATCATAATGAAGCGAAAACACTACATAACATAATTTGAATCCTGTTAAGCGAGTCTCTCTGAATGGAAAAGAAAGGGAAACAAGGTAATAAGCCCAACTACAACAGCGAAATATATTAAATAATGATTTTTTTTTTCTCACAGAAGATCCTAAGGAACCTTGTAGCACTATCACAAACCACCTCAATTCAGGATCACAGAAAACATTCAGGTTGGAAAAGACCCTCAGGATCACAAAGACCAACCAAGTGCATCAGCTCTACCTACATTCTGGTCTGAACTTATTTTTCTGAGCTTACAGGCCTTTTACCACTGTTGCTTAAAGTACATGCCAATTTTCCTATTAATTTATTTGTAATTGAATTAAAATTCTAAAGAAAGTAAACAACTAGCAGATTTTTTTAAAAGTGGAAGTGGTATTTTTATGAAGGAAGTTATCCACTCCTCCACTTAAAGTCACACAGAAATTTTCTTAGATAAAACTGTGTTTGAAATTTTATTGTGAAAATGTTGTGTTGTAAAATTATTTTTTATTAGCTATTGCAGGTAAACCTCTCAAACTATAACTGGTTATAAACTGTCAATTCTGTTTATTTTTTTTCCAGCTATACACCAAAATTTAAATATCCCAGTAAACAGTAATTACTCAGCAGAGTGAAATAAGGTATTTCTTACCGTATTTTTACAAAGGAATCAAAATGCTAGCCCTGAAAGTAAAGATCATGCACCTTTAAAAATATTAAATGCATTACTAGAATATTAAATATTATGGTGTAACAATACTAAGTCCCTTTCTTCTGACACGTTCTCATCCTTATGGGGTGTGCATGAGCAAGTATACAAATACTCCAAATACTTCTAATACTCCAGACTTGTTTTTACAAAAGTGACTTGTACTCATTTCTACAGAATGCAAATGTGGCCCACACAAAATCAACAGCATTACCAAAGTCCCTGATGACTTCCAAAGAGAAAGACAAGAAGACAAGCCTACTAAACACATGAAAAAGAAAGCAAAATATCTGGGTGACAAACGACTATGAAAAAAATTGTTGATCACAAGTAATGGAAACACAATCCCTTAGGAACTTGTAGTAAATTGGTACTCACGGGAATACAGTATTCCACCATTGGGTAATGCAATTTATGCCCCTTTGCTGTACGCCCAGAGAAGAAACAGCTCTGACAGACATCATAGTTGAAATGTTTTAAGCTCCGGTACCTATGGAGATGTTAAACAAAGTGATTAGCATTTCCAAAGTTTAGTTCTAATATTTACCTGTTTTTAAGGCTCATGAGGCAAATAATTTTCTGAAATGCTGTCATATGTTTTCGAGCAGCAGCAACACAAGGGCGTCAGTACTTTGTTGAGACCAGCTTAGAAAGCACCTTGAAGTATACGGGCGTGTGCAGACCTAAGGGCAGTGATGCCACTGCAGCAGCTGCACACAGGAGACATAGGAAACCTGCAGCCTCTCAGTTCACTGCACATAATCTTCCTACACCACAAAGGCTACCTTGCTGAGCATCTAAAGCAAACTCCTGCCTCTTTTAGCCACAGAGAGCACCAATGTCCATCATCTGTTGCCAAGGTGATTTGAAGCTGAAAATCCTCCAGGCATCATCTTCATAGATGGCATGTAAAAAGTTCATCATTTTAAAGTTTGAATTGACTTAAAACCATATTGAATTGACTGAAACACATACTGGTTTAGTTTTTCTTTTTCCTCTCTTTCATAGTCAGATGGTATCTCAGAAATAACATTAACAAATAAAATCCTTGAAAATTCATGTATTATAAAAATAAGATTAAATTTAAAACTTAGCTTTTTTTTTCTTAAGAGGTAACAAACGTATATATTATCCTTTGTATTAAATCTATCTACCAAGAACTCTGCATTTTTTTCCCAGCTAAAGCTGACTAAACCAAGAATTCAATTCCAGATTCTGCCCACTGTTTTTTATAGTATGGTTGTTCTGACTGGATGAGCTTGTATCATTTGTACAAAACTAAAATAAGCTAACTGAATCAAATTGAATAGCTACTGAATAGCTAGAACTTTAAATTAAATTGCTTCTTGAGAGTAGTTTTCAGCACCAATCCACATCATTCCCCTGCTGAGTTTTATGTTTTGTTTTGCAAGAGAATGTATCTATAAATTCTAAAGATTCACTTTTAAGAATGCTGATGCAACTATTTATAATCTTTACTCAAAGCCTGCCTATTAAATGGCCACATCTACCTTCTGTGAAGATGTGAGATGTTTGTTGTTGCAGATCTTTACCTTTGTTGTAGAAATTATTTAGAATGAGCCATTCCTTTGTCTCCTTCTCTCTTCTATCTCTATACTTTCCTTCTTTACACAGAATATTTCAGTACAGACAAGAGTCATCAGTGCAAATTTGGTATTCCAGAGATATCTGAGCTGAAGCTTTGTCACCCGATGCTCCCTCCAGCATTAATGAAGAAAACTAGGAACATTTAGAGGAATTTCATCTCCTCTTAAGACAGGTAACAAAGTTTGATCAGTATGAAACTACTTTTGGAAGTACTTGCATATCTATACTAAAAAAAAAGAGGGCCCCTAGCTCAATTCTCTAACACTGATTAAAGCTAGTATATGACTTAAGCTAGGTATGATTAATCTGACCTCAGCATTCATATTATTAGCCTTTAAAACAACAGAAAGGAGAAACGGGAAGCATGAGGAACAAAAATTACTCATCTGCCTAGATACTTAAATAGAAGTCTTAGAATCATTTACAAGAAAGACTGCTTTATACCACTCCTAAATAATACACTCAGCTTCATTCATGATGACAGTGGAGGAAAAGTTCAGTCCCTACTTTTTTTTTTTTTTTTAAAAGTCACTTTATACACTGGAGCAATCAATTCACAGGTATATGTTAGCTGTAACAGTACCAGCTATCTCATGCCCCAGGATGGCAATTCACAGTAAAATTATACACCTTAGAAGGGTAACATGGAGAATGTCCCTGGCGCACATTTTTCCTCTTAGAATTCCCAGCTTCCTTTGAACAGACAAGCTAAGATTGCATATGCTATAAACAAGAAGTGTGCAAGTCTCATCACCATAACATATCAATGACTGCTAAGGAAGGGAAGATTGCCATTGAAAGGTGTTTAGTACTGCCTGGCACAAATTAGTTTCCCAGGCCTTAAAGAAGAAAGGAGACAAGAAGCCCACATTTTTTCTTACTGATCAGCTCATTTTGGTCTTATCCTTACGGAACACGTGGTCGGCACTTATGCAGCATTTGCTGTCTCCTGGATTTACCAATGCCAGAACACCTCATGACAGCCTGCCCTGCATACCTGTCAGTCATAGGACTATTGAATGTCTAATAGCAGTACTGAAGAAACCAACAATGCACAGCTCAGGTCACACTGTGGCCTCAACGTGGGTGGCAGAATCCATCTTAAAGAAGGGAAATAGTGAGGAAACAAAGAATTGTATTCGTTGGAAGACTTAAAAATGTGGATATTTTCTGAGAAACCTTGCACCCAAGTCTCTCTCTCTTACCTAAAGCCAACAATTGGACATTCTTTACAGATGTTGCACTTGGCCTGATGTTTTGCTGTTTCTGCTGCAGCCACACGGTGTAGAACTGGTAGCCATACCATAGACTGTGGCTCTAAGCGCATCCAATCTATAAATTGCTTTACAGTTATTTCTGGCTTATTGTGGTTCTGTGGAGAGAGAAAAAAAAAACTCTCTATCATCCAAATTAAAACCCTAAAAACCAGTGCATGCACAGGATTTTCCTTAGAAATTCTTTCTATGCCAGGTTAGTGTAAAAACAGTTACAAGATAAAAGAAATAACCTTGATCTAAATGCAAAGAAATAATAACTTAATAAGAATATAATGGAGTAAATAGCTGTTATAGACAGATGGCAACAAAGATGGAGCCCATAGTAAAGCCACTTTTGAACTGAAAAGGCTGGAGAAAGCAGCACGAACGTGAAAGAGAAGTGCGTTCTGCAGTTCAGACACACTAAAGACATGGTTGTCTTTTGAGTTATGATCACTATCAGTTTGTTAGAAGTCATCAGTGCTTGCATGGAAGTTTTTCAAGTTAGTGCACTAAACAAGCAGGTAAAATAAAAGAAGTAAATAAATAGAGAGAGAAAAAAAATGGCCATTTACAGGCAATCGCTACAAGAAGACAGCAGAGATAAAGTATTAACATGACAGTTTAAAGAAGTGAACAAACACGTTTCTATATTCTAAGTTATAACAACCAGAGAAACTTAGTTATAAAGGTATTATATTCCTCAAGTTTGTCAGGAATAAGAACACAGGTCATCTTTCTGAGTTCATTGGAACAAACAGAAGACCACTTAAAATGGAAGCTGTACTTAAATTGTGTAAAGCATGATTGCAAGTAACACAAGGTTTCTTAACCTAGTCATAGTCCAAGTCAATTTTTGTCAGTAGGAGGGAGCAGCATTAAAAAAGTCAGAATAATGTGCTTTCCCCACCAGCAAAATACCTGTTTGTACTAGGCTGAAATAAATAGCACACCTTCTTTATGCTCTCTTAATAACCAGGGACTGAATTTGAGTACTGCATCCCTCTTCTCACATGAAATCTCATCACATAAGTGTTGAAACACTACCTTTCTAGTATTCCTTATCCATAACTGAACAATATGAGATATGGGGCAAATCCTTGAGAGGCATAAAGATGATTCCTCTGTCACAAAAAAAGTCTGCCACCAACAAATAATTGATTTTAGAATGACTTAGAATGATAGAATCAACCAGGTTGGAAGAGACCTCCAAGATCATCCAGTCCAACCTATCACTCAGCTCTATCCAATCAACTAGACCTAAGTGCCCCATCCAGTCTTTTCTTAAACACCTCCAGGGATGGCGACTCCACCACCTCTCTGGGCAGCCCATTCCAATGGCAAATCACTCTCTCTGTGAAGAACTTCCTCCTAATATCCAGCCTATACCTCCCCTGGCTCAACTTGAGACTCTGTCTCCTTGTTCTGTTGCTGGTTGTCTGGGAGAAGAGATCAACTCCCACGTGGCTACAACCTCCCTTCAGGTAGTTGTAGATAGCAATGAGGTCACCCCTGAGCCTCCTCTTCTCCAGGCTCAACAGCCCCAGTTTCCTCAGTCTCTCCCCATAGGGCTTGTGCTCCAGGCCCCTCGCCAGCTTTGCTGCCCTTCTCTGGACACGTTCCAGTATCTCAGCATCTCTCTTGAACTGAGTGGCCCAGAACTGGACACAGTACTTGAACCACTTGAGGTCAAGGACAGGTTTGTCAATCAGCGTTCCTTAGTGTCTGAAGCTTCAATGCTAAAACCTCAGAGGACCTTTTACATGGTTAATTGGTCAAATCAACTTCCTAAAGATCTACCCAATTATTCATAATACGGACACTCTTCCAACTCAAATAACTCTCAGAGTCCAGAAAGGAATCTAAATGTTCTGAATAAAAGATAGCATAACTGATTTTTTTCAAAGCACTGGAAGAAAATGTGGAAATGTCTGTGAGAGAATAGCAAAACAAAAACACTCTAAAGGTTCACTATGTTTAATGTCCAATTCAATAAAATCAGAAATATTAAAATCGGTAGTGCTATAAATGCTATAATGAATTTTTAAACCATACATGATTTCTGACAATGCTTAAAGTAGCCATTTTATCACACAGTATCACAGTATAAGCAAGGTTGGAAGAGACCTCAAAGATCATCAAGTCCAACCCATTACCACAGACCTCGAGACTAGACCATGGCACCAAGTGCCACGTCCAAATGTGCCTTGAACTTTTGACAAATAACTTTTGACATTCAAGCAGTATAGTTATCACTAGTGAACAGTCAAAGCCTTTAATATTCTTGACAAAGTCTTAGATAGGTTTGTTCCATTACGACACCCTCTTTTTAACTCTCATCTTCTTTAAACAGACAGACGTTCCTTGCAGCCTCATTAATCCCCTGCATCTATTCTGGAACAGAACAGCAGGCAGCAACACAGCTTTATTCCATATTCTGATCTGCTGCACAAAGGCTCACAATATATAAATGACTATGCTTGAAAAGCTTCATGCAACTCCAAAGTCTTTTCTCAGTAAAATAACGCTAAATAATTTCCTGACGCACAAGGTCAAAAACTGCTATCAACACTGTTCTCTTGTTCTGTTTAGATCATGTCCTGTTCCAGCAGGGAAAAGCACGTTGTTTTCACAGTATCAGGTTGCTTTGAACAATGCAAAGAAGCATAATTGGCTGCTACAGATTTTTTTTTAACAGCTTTTAAAGCAGCCAATATTGTCAAAACCACAAAGATCTATATATTCTCTTTGCTTGTTTGATCCTTTCCTAAACCATAAACCATCCTTTACAGCTGCATTTTCACAGTAATTTCCCACATTCAGTTTCAGGAGTGTATTCATTTCTGTTCAAAAAAACCCAGATGTTTTTACATTTCTCTCCTTTTTCCTAAACCCTGTAAAAGCGAACCGTAAGATTTCACAGAAGTTTTTTTCACATGAAGGTCTTTATTATTTTACCTGTTGGAAGCAACTACGCACGCTGGGTTCAATGTTGCTGCCACCAAAGGCTGCCACTTCCCCAAGCTGCCGTGGGATCTGGATGGCATCGTGAAGCAGCAGGCCCAGCTGCCTCTGGTCACACATTTCTGTGGGGCCTGCCACCTCCTTGAAGAGATCTGCAACATAAAGACACACTAGCTCGTTCCATTTCCATGTACACCCCCGCTTACTCAGTAACACTGCAGCTTAAGAACTTACAGCTTTTGTAACCACGGTTCCAGATGAATACCATCCCCTTTACAATAGTTTACCCTCATCTAATCTTGATTACTTTGACTGTGATTTCCTGTTACCATGCAAATGACAAAAGTAATGCAAATTAATTAAACTACATGACTTCCTATGGCATCTTATGATAACAATTGTACATGGAAGCACCTGTTTTACCTAGGGGCACCTGAGTAACAAAACAAAAGAGGCATCACAAAATCAAAACACTTTTTAGTTCTAATCCACACTGACCCTCTAGTATTTATTAAGTTTTCTATGTTGTCACTATGGAAGGACACTTTCCATATAGAGTTCAAGAGCTCTCAATCCTGAAGTGTAAGAAATCAGACAAGGAGGACCAAAGTCCAGACTTCCTAGTCAAACTAAAGAGGAAGAGGGAACTGTGCAGGCAATAGAAGCACTGATAGGTATCCTGGGAAGAGTATAGGGATGGCGTCAGGAAGGCTGAGGTATGGCTAGAGCTGAATTTGGCAAGGGATGCAAAGAATAAATAGGGCTTCTACAGGTATGTCAACCAGAAATGGAAAGTTAGAGGAAGTGTACCCAATCTGAAGAGTTCCACTGATAAGCTGGTAAAAACAGACATGGAGAAGGCTGAGTTATTCAAAACTTTTCTGCCTCAATCTTCACTTGCAATCTCTCTTGCCACACTTTGAGTCAACAGATGGCACAACGAAGACTAGAGGAAGAAAGACCCTCCCACTGTAAGAGAAGATCAGGCCCGTGACCATCTGAGGAACCTGAACATATGTATGTCTATGGAACCTGACAGGATGCATTCCAGCACCCTCAGGGAATTGGATGATGTAGCTGCCAAACCACTTTCCATGATATTTGAAAAGTCATAGCATTTAGGTGAACTCCCCAGTGACTGGAAAAAGGTAAACGTTACATCTAGTTTTAAAACTGAGCCCCACCAAGCACAAGTCCTGCCTGACCAACCTAATGGTCGTCTATGATGAAGTGACTCCGTAAGTGGGCAAGGGAAGAGCTATGGATGTTGTCTACCTGGACTGTTGCAAAGCCTTTGACTTGGTCGCCCACAAAATACTTCTCTTTAAATTGAAAAAATACAGATATGATAATAGACTATTTGGTGAATTTGAAATTGGGTTAGATTGTCACATCCAGAGGATAGTAGTCAATAGTTCAATGTCCAGATGGAGATCCATGGCAACCCTCATGTGCCCTTATTGAGACCAGCACTGCTTAACATTTTCATCAATGTCACAGACAATGGGATTGAGTGCACCCTCAGCCAGCTGGCCAACAACATTAAGCTGAATGGTTAGTTGACAGGTCTGAGGGATGGATTCAGATGATAAGCTGACCTGGGCATGACATTTGACAAGGCCAAGTACAAGGACCTGTACCTGGGTCGGGGCAATCCCTGATATCAATACAGGGTGAGGGATGATGTGATTGAGAGCAGCCTAGCGGAGAAGGACTGGTGGATGACAGCTGAACATGAGCCAGCAATGTGCATTCATGACCTAGAAGGTAAATCACGTCCTGGGCTGCATCAAACAAAGCATGCCAGCAGGTCAAGGGAGGTGATTCTGTTCCTCTCTTCCACTCTCATGAAACACCATCTGGACTACTGTGTCCAGCTCTGGAGTCTTCAGTACAAGAATGACATGGACCTAATGGAGAAGGTCCAGAGGAAGGCTTTGGACCAGATGACCTTTAAATCCCCCTTCCAACACAAACTACTCTGATTTTATGAAGGAGGAAATAGTGTTTCAGAAATCTGTACCTTGTGCTAGAATCTATGCCTCCTTAGATTGGCCAGGGGCAGAAGCATAACTGCTCTGAACTAAGGCAAGAAATTAACACAAGTCACAGCTGCCCATGTAAAATAGCTTAAAGCAAGAGAAGCAGCCAGCAAGACAACTTGAGCTTCTTTGTTTCCTGGATAACTATGTCTGCATCCATTTACTTTCCCTTTACTGATTCCCTTTTCCTAAGGTAGGTGTCAAGCCCTGCAATCTTAAGTGGACCTTCTGGGGCAACTAATGACAGGAAAAAAATGAGGCTGAAAGGGATCAAGATACAGACAGTGGGAAGAAAGATATTGCTTGCACTTCCTTAAGAGTTACAAGAAAGCACTGAAATAATAGGCTTGTCTGCAGTACAGATAATATTTCTTAACACATTTCTTTGGATACTTTTAAGTGTTAAAACGTTTGGCTAAAATTTTTAACGTTTATGCTATCAATCCTTGATTTATGAACTTAGCATCAGTGTATATTAAGTCACAAGATGAATCTCTCCTTAAAATATCTTAAGCATTGACATCATCTCAGAAATGCTTTTAAATTATGTGACTAGTACAAATTACAGAAGAATTGAATTCTTTATGTTCATTTCAGTTGGCTTTTATATTCTCTTTCTGCAATCAGTGGATAGCTTGGATTAAAGCTCCAAGTAATCTTAAAAGAGAAAAAAAAAATCCATTTATACTATTCCCTTACTTTTCATGCTTCTCACCAGAACAACCATTAATAGATTAGAAATGAATGAAATTCGAAAATTCGGTCTGACTGTGCTTTTGATTAAGAAACAGAACAGAAAGCCTGGTCATACTTTTTTCTTGTCAAAGGAGGTTGAAGGCAGAAGAAAGACTTCCATTTCACAAAACAGAAATCCAGATGAGCGAATTAATTTGTAGAGCTCCTTGAACTTTTCTCACCTCTGCCTTGCCTTGTCAAACAAATGCTACAACATCTTCAGCACTTGGTGGTGAGAAAAAGATCCCCACAGACAACAGTGGTGACAGAACTAGTACTGCACGGCTGCAGGCTCATCTTGGCAGATTCCCAGATCCTGGCTAGCTTCTTCAGCTGTGGTTGGGATAGTTTTCCACATTCTAAGAGTCACTTTAAAAGAAACTTGACAGCATATAAACCCCTTATTTTATTCTTTCCATCAGTCTACAGTGGACAAATGAAGTAAACAAAGAATAACTCAGTAACCACTGCGGCTGAGAGAGATGAAGTAATTTCCTAAGCCCTAAAACTTCAGTTGATTGGGAGCTAGTAACCAGAGGAAAAGCAGTGTTGCAGGACAGGGAATAGGGAGAGTGATTAGACAGGGCTGATCCAAGTAGAAAATAAGAAAATATCTTTGAAGAGTTCAAAACCCTCTAAAACATTCCTCTTAAAAAACAAGTAAAACTTCAGTGACAGCTGTGTCATAACCAATGAGTGTTCAAGAGCATAGGAGTTCATTTCCCCCCCCNTGGTTTCTCTCCCCCCCCCCCCCCCCCCCCACTATAACTTTCAGTGTTTCTGATGTGACATACAGGAGGAGAAGCTCCTAAAGGTATGGAAAGCCAAAATCTTTTTGCTATCTGGCCTACTTCCTTGAAGTAACCCACAAGCTATTCCCTGGAAAAGGAGGCATGATGTGAGCAGCTCTGCAGCAGCAGACATTAACGGGAGGAGGACTTGTTTTAGCTCTGACAAGGAGCACCCAGACACAGTATTCATGCCAGTGGGAAAAGGGATCCCACGTCACCCATCGGCTCTGTCAGACGTCACAAACCTTATAAATGGAATTAACAGGTATATATGTATTATACGAACTTACACACAAATTACAGGGATATAAGGGTTAAACTGCATAAGTGACTAACAAAAGGACAAGAAGAATGATTGATGAGGCAAAAGAAAAGATTATTCAGACCCAAGGCATAGAAAAAAAATTAAAAAAAATCCCAAAACCCAGAAACAACACAAAAAACCCCAAACCAGTTAATCTTAAACTAAATTCATCTCCATGTGCTAGTTTGAGGCTAATTGGAATATTTTAATGAGAACAATTAGACTATAGGCTGTGAAAAGAAAACAATGGTGATGTCTATTTCACTCATAGGTTTGCTGAGATGTATGAAAGCAAGGATACAAACATAGATAAGACAGTGTCTCTATCTGTCGGAATCAGTGTCTGTGTTTTTTCCCTGGGCTTCTGCTGCTGTGTAACCCAACTAATCATTCTGCTTCTAACCCCCCTTGCAACCTTCCAAACTCACCTTGCACATAAGGCAGACTCTGGGATAAGGTAGAGGGGTGGAAAGAAGGTGGAAGGGTGGTTGGGAGACCCTCCTGGGGACACTGATTTCTGGAAGGAGTATTGTGTTTCTGTATTGCTTTTAACTTGCATATTTCTGCATATAGCTGTAAATATTTGTAATATATTGTAAATATCTGCTTGTATATTTTGCTAAGCTGTAAATATAGCTTCATTCCTTAACTTCCAGTCAGCTGAGTCTAGTCTGGATGATTTCATAAGAGTGGAGGGGCAGGTAACTCCCAAACCATCACACCCCACATTAGTATTTTGAGGATGACAACCAAGGAGACTCAAATTGGAATTTAGCTGAACAACCTGATAAAAAAAAAAAAACCCTTATTGGCTGGTATAGAAGGGGATACTTGAAAATGTTGAAAAGTTTATTAAATTCCTAACAAAAAGGTAGTAAAATAGTCAGGATAGGATGCACATGACAAATTTATGCTGCATTGTTGCAAACATGAAACACATCCTTCTCCCCCCTTTTTTTAAAAAAAAATATTGGTGTTAGTTCCAAATTACTTGAAAATTAACAGCAGAAGTGTAACAGTAGGAAAAAATATTATTAAAAAAATCACAATCCAAGGATGTTGTATATCACTTGAAATTTGAACTGCTTCACAGTTTAGATTTTTCAAGTAGCCCTTCTTTTTCACCTCATATTCTACATTTTTTATGCATTAAATTATATGACAAAATCTACAACTCTACACAGTAAATAAAACTTCATGCTGTTGGAGAATAAATATAACTATTTCTGCTGCCTGCCTGGGCTTTCTGTGTTTAAAATGAGGCCAGGTAAGAGAGAAATGCATACAAATGTACTCCCATTTACAACACAGTTATATGAGTCCTTTTTACCTCTAACCTTGAAGAAAAGGGAGGGAAGAAAAAAAACTCATGTTGTTCTTCAGGAAAACCATACTGAGACATCATTTGTCTTCTGATTGCATGACTAGGCATAAAATCTTTTGTGAACAATCACACATCAAATTAAACCTTTTACTGTTACAAACACCTGCTGATATTAAAGTTTACCTTCCTAGAACATATGTGGCACTAAAATTGAAAAATGTTACACTTTCTTCACAATATTCTGAAGTCCTGTAATAACATATGAATAACTGGTGGTAAAAAGAAACAGTGCTTTGTTTATTGTGTGCTATTAACTAAGTGCCAGTGGCTAAGCCCAAGCACTGAAACGCGGTCACCTGTATCATTAAGCTTCTAGAAGCATATTTGTCATGGTTTGGATCAAAACCAACTAATTCCTTCCCTCAAAACAACCAGCAATGGTCTGAGAGTTAGGCAGGGTTTATGATCATTTCCAACAAGCAGCTCACATGTGAAATTTATGTTCTAGGGAGAAAAGTGAATGAGCATAATAAGGGTACAGCCAGACCAGGTCCCTGGCCTTATCAGCAGAAAAAGAAACACAGACATACATAACCAGCTCACAGAAAATCATTTGCATGTCCTTTTTTTTTTTCTCCTCAGGAACACCCATGCACATGCTTGGTTTTTAAGAACAAGCATAAGAAAAAGAATTTTCAAGAGCAGGCATTCTTAATTGAAGATTCATTGTTTCTTCTAAAGTAATTGAGACTTCTTTTAATTAAAGATCCATTTTCATGTCAACCCTGAAGTTCATCATCTTAAATAAAAGTCTAATTAAATTTAAAAAAAAAATTATCTGGCAAAACATTTTTTTCTTTAAATGTGTCAAGTGAAATGATCTTACCCATACTGGAAATAAACATACATTTAATAAAATTCTTATTTTTACTGGAAAGAAATGTGACTAAAGGTGGCTGTTAAAACCTAAAAGAAAGAAAAATGAACAGAACAAAAGTCTGCTTCCCCAAATACATAAAGGAGAAAGATGTAGGTCAATTGTATTGGTAAAGAGAAATTATTGTCCCCTGTCAGTTTACCATATCACGCCATCAGCACAACAGCTCAGCAGGTCAGAAACTTCTTCTGAGTGGAACACCTCCCTTATAAGGAAAGGCTGAAGGAGCTGGGTCTCTTTAGCTTGGAGAAGGGGAGACTGAGAGGTGACATTATTAATGTCTGTAAGTATGTGAAAGGCAAATGTGTACAGTTCGGGAGCCCCCAGCACAGAAAGGACATGNTGCAAGGTAGAGCATAGGAGGTTCTACATGACATAAGGAAAAACTTTTTCATTGTGAGTGGGACAGAACACTGGAACAGGCTGCCCAGAAAGATTATGAAGTCTTCTTTGGAGACATTCAAAACCCATCTGGACATGCTCCTGTGTGACCTACTCTAGGTGATCCTGCTCTGGCATGGAGCTTGGACTAGATGATCTTTTGAGGTCCCTTCCAACCCCTAATGTTCTGTGATCCCCAAAAGGTTGGTCTCTGGAAAGGCTGAGGTAGAAAAGACATGAGCAGACCAGTTAAGTTTTAAGAAAGACTGAAGAGTTCATCCAGAATTTTTTCAAACAAGAAACTTGCCTATTTTACTGCTAACTACTCTGAAAACAGTATGACTTGCCAAGACTACAACTGTAACCATATGACAACTGCTGTGTTCAGAGGGACCCAGACTGCCAACACCTCAGAAATGCTTAGAAGAAATACAGCATAAAGGAGAAGCAAATGTCAGGAGCTGGTCTGGAAAAGGGAAAAAATCAAAGACAGGTGACTGTAAAGACACCACAGGCCAAAACCAGTACCTGACACCATTACTTCCTTCCTTGTTCAGCAATATTTCTTTCATTCTGAAAAGCAGGTTTTGTGACAATTTTAGGTTCTTAAGGACCATAAAGCTGACAATAATGATATCAAACGTGGCCCACTGATAAGAACAGGAGTTAGAACAACAAAGATATTAGGATGTGTTATCTAACAATCTGCTTTGCGAAGTGGAGCAACAATTTCAATTTGAGATGCATTTCAGGTTGAAGTTATGATTGCTTCATACAAAAGTCTCCTGACACCTTTTCTGTAATTTTATTTTATTTAGGATTTTTCGGCGCAACCTTCAGAAAAAAAACAACCTGGCACCATCAGCTGCCATTTTTATTTTACTACTAGACACACAGCAACTGCTTTTGCCTGTATTCAGTAACTGTAAGCATACTAATTTATTACTGATAGCAATTTAATTTGAGTTTGTTCCCAGATTTTAGGGGGCTTAAGCCATTTTATCCACAGCCTAACTAATTCCTGTAATTGATTACTCACTGAATTGTCATACCGAACAAAGGGGTGTTCACCAAGCTCTTTCAGTTATGGACTAATTCACCAATATGTCAAATTATGTAAGGAAACTAAAAGCCAAAAAGACCTGGTATGCCACTCAGGTGCCAAAATACTCCCCAGTGCATAAAACATAAATGTTTTCTCAATGTTAATAACTAAAATTATCCACAGACGCTTCTAAGGAAAGCAGAAATTATTGCAGTGCTCCCACGGTAAATGACAAACATCTCTATATACTTTACATGTATTTCCAAAATCTGTCAAGCAACTACACCAAAGAACAGCAATTTTAAGATGATACCCGCAATGCATAATTCTTCATCACCTGGGATGCTCTTACAGAGTGCCAAAACTCTTGTTCTGTATTGTCATAACACTACCCAATTCTGTTCTGCTCCTGCAGTTATTTTTATGAAAGAATTTTATACTACTAAGTATTTCATAAGATTGTGAGATTACTTAAATCAGCAGAAAGTACATATACTGGAAAACTGTTTTCTGAATTCAGATATCTCTCTCCTAGACTACAAAATACAATTGTTGCAATTCGATGTACTTCTTTGCGTTATCAGACATATCAATCTGTTCCAATCAATGCAGCCAAAAGAGAACAGAATCAGTCAAAAAGAATAATTACCTCACTTCCACACACCTATATGCTCCTTTCAAGTTGGTGGAGTGCAAAGTGTGCACTGTGACAATTCATAATTGACATCAGTACTTTGTAGTGAGAACATAAATCCTGCTTTCTCCATCACGTGATAAAGAAAATAACAATTCTATTATCTTGCTCGCAAAAAAAACTGTCTTGCTAGAGGGATGAGAAATGTTTTACTATAAAATTTGCTACAATATGTGCTGTTATTGTACGTCTTAATTATATAAAGTATTTTATAAAATACTTTCTTTCTTACATCTGTACTTTTCCTCCAGAAGGCCCTTAGAAAGAGACATCAAGCCAATTTTCAGGGACTGCACTCGAATTTTTCCAGTTCGGCCACTGAAATTACAAAGACAAGATAATTTAATGCAGCTTACTTTTATTTCATTTCAACTAAAGTTTCTTTAAAAATGCAAAGGCAATGGTGATATCTACTTTAAATACACTTCAAATCTCAAAATAAAATTAACACTACAAAACATTAGGAATGCTTCCATTTACATGTCAAAACAGTTCACACAACTCCAAAAGGGCAGAAATTTAGCTGTGTAAAGCTCTCAACGTGACTTAATATTGTCATGCACACAGGAAAAATACACAAACACACATCAGCAAAGCCCATTACTCAGCATGAAACACCAAGACTGCAAAATAAAACCAAAGTTTAATATCACAGCAATTAAATTTTTTCACTTCATTCTTTTTCTTTTATGTTTAAAATGCTCTGATATATGTACATACACATATATACATATACCAGGACATAAACAGCCAACCACATTCAGTGATGAAAATGTGTAGTTGTCACTGTCTTAAAACAACATGACTTCAAATTTATCTTGTCCTACAACAACAAAAAAAATAACAAATGCCCCAACCCCAAAACCCACATATCGAACCTTAAGGAAAATGTAAGTGAGTATCAAACCAAGGGATTTTAAATCTGCAAGACAACCAGTCTTCAAAAAAGATACTAAAGCAATAAATCCAGGGTACATGAAAAAGGACAACTTTAGAGTTCAAAAGATCAGTGCAGAAACATTCTTACAAGATCTGATGATTTCTTCTTTTGAAGACCAAATGACACAGTAAAATTTGTCTTTAGAAGAGATATGGCACAAAAATAACAAGAATAGCGATTAAACCATGTAGATTATACACAACCTCTACATTTAAGGTTAACTAGGTCCTTCAGCCATATGTAAGATAATAATAAAATTAGTATCAACTCAAACATTTCCTTGGTCCCTTTTGTCACACTAAAGTGATATATCCTTGTTGTGGTAGGCCTAAGGAGACCAAAATAGGCTTATACATGTCCTGGCTTGCCCAGACATGTTTTTCTGCTCTCTATCCTTTTGTGGGGAGAAGCAACTGCAGGAAAGAGGACAAAGAACCTGGAGCCACTGAGTCTGATGACTCTGGTCTGTCCAGACTTGTTTTGCATCCTGTGGTAAACAAGGTACACACGCTTAGCTTGTGCCTGCCTTGTGCAAGGCCTATGTTCTATCCTAAAAAGTGTAAAGCAAGCCTATGGCTTCACCTAATATGGTCAAGCTTGGCTAACTGCCAGTCTGATTGGCTATTATGTGTCCAAAGGCCCATTAGTCTCAGTCTGTACTGATAAAAGGAGATGAGCAGGTGACACAATGTGCTCTCCCATTGTATGCGTGCCTGTGGATGGCTACTGCATCCTGAACTGCCTGGAAACTCCACTGCCTTGACTTTACCAGGAACAGTCTCTAAATGCCTCCATGTGATTGGCCTGCATAGCCAGCGTGACATTAATGCTGAGACTACATATCACAAGACATTCTGTCTACATCTGAAAGTCTCCTGTCAAGGCAGGAAGTCCTGGAGATACACAGATCGTCTAGAGAGCCAGAACCAGGTCAGAGGTGGTCTGCTTCCTTTCCCCTTACTTAAAAGCCTCTTGTAATGCACCAACTGCCTTCTGCCATAAGCAGAAAAGAGCTTCCTGAGTCCATCTCAGGTACAATTAACCGCAAGTGGTATACTGACTGCAGGAACCTTCTCTTCTAGTTCAACTGAGTTCAATTAATGTTATATATTTTTACTAGTTATCTCTAGATCCTATGTTATTATCTGCATAATGTTTCCATGACTGTTGCAGAAGAACCTAATTATTATTAAAAATAGTGGTCGGGGTGGTGACAGTTCTGAATATTGAATATTAATAAAACAATATTAATTTTGGAAAAATACCATCTCAAATTAATTAATCACCCCTCCATAACAATCCTTTAGTTATTTCTGGAGTGGTTATTAGATATCTCTTACTGACCTATCCATTCAACATATGGTCTGCTGTCTGATTTATTTACAAGTGTTGTGCGGAATACGCAATTATTCATTTCTTTCTGAGATCTCCTTAAATTGCTAAGGACCTTAAAAATATTCATGCATTTGTCTTCACAGCCATCACCTAGTGAGACTAGACAGCATGATCTTCATTTCACAGGCTGGCACAGAGGTACAGAGAAATTATTGCCAAATTAATCAAAACACTCATTACTTTTACTACCTAGTTTGAAAATCAGAAGCCAATTTTCCAGAATGTTATAAAAGTGCCACCTATTTTATATATTTAAGCTTAGCTTCAAATTACCTCTTTCAGTCACAGACAATGCATCATTCTGGCATACCTTAATGTGTAAATGGCTCACTTTGTAACCTTGATAAAGTTCTTTGCCATTCTTTCCGGTTTAGGGTTGCCTGTGTTTTAACTTTGTGTTCAACTGAAAAGCAAAGCTGAACATTCGTTTGGGTTCGATTTAAGTCAGGACTGACTACAATATTTGCTTATTAAAGGCAGAAACTCAGGAAAACATTGCAGCTAAAAGGTCAGGGCATATCTGTGCAGGTTTAAAACTTCTCCAGATTTCAGCAGATTGCTATAGGGACTATGAAAACTTCCTTCGCATTAAAAAAAAAGCATTTTCACAATATATTATAAAAAATCATTACAAAGCCTGCATGTTACATTTTCTAAAGAGCAATCGGCTTTTTTTGAAACAGCAAAATATTAGCACTTAAATTATATACACATTAAAAACAATCATACCAAAACCTAACAAACACTCCCCTCCAAACCCACAGACTTTGCATCTTTGACACTTCCAATTCAATGGTTTATGGTTGCCCAGCTTAGAGATTCACAAAGACAATGAGTTGGGAGAGACTTCTGGAGATCAGCTGGACCAATGATCTGCTCTGTCAGGTAGAGCAGATTTTGCCAGATCAAATCTAATTGGGTTTTAAATATATTCAGGGATGGATATTGCACAAATTTTCTGGTCAACCTGTGCCAGTTTGATCACCCTCACATCAAAAAAACCCAACTCCCTCTTTTTCTTGTATGTTGAACCAGAATTTCCTGTGTTACGATTTGTGCCTACTGCCTCTTGCCCTGTGAGCAAGGCTTCATCTTCTGTATTGCTTCCACAAGGCATTCATGCACATTGATAAGATCCTCCTGAAATTTCTCTTCCACAGGCTGAAAAGTCCCAGCTTTCTTACATTTCCTTATACATCAGGAAATCCAAGCCCTTCATCATCTTTCCTGTGCTTCACTGGATCCACTCCAGTTTGTCCATGTCTCTTTTGTCTGGGGAATCCCAGAACTTAACCCAGCACCCTAGACATGTCTCACCAGTGCTAGGTAGGGCAGGATTGCCTCCCTCAACCTGGTGGGAAGGCTTTTACTACCACAGCCCAGGAGACTGCTGGCCTATTTTGCTACAAATATACGTTGCCACTGGCTCAGGTTCAACCTGGGGTCCTAGGGAATTTCCTGAAAAGCTGCTTTCCAGATATTCATCTCCCAGCCTGTATGAGGTTATTTTCCTCCTTAGGAAGAAGACTTGGTATTTCCTTTCATTGAACTTCATGAGATTCCTCTTGTACTCTTTATCCATCATGTCAACATGTTTCTGAATAGCATCACAACTGTCTAATTGTGCAAGAGAGCATCTAAAAATGAATGCCTATCAAGAAGGTCCAGGGTACCTTTTAATGTTCGAATTCAGACCAAATTTATGGGTCAAGTATTTAGAATTAAGTGCCAACACACTATTCAGATTTGCTACTTTTCATAACCATGTTCAGCCACCATGTACAAACTTCATTTCTTTCTCTAAGTAACATCTTGACACAGAGTTAGGACCCAAAATTTGACTGCATACACCATAGTCAAAACAGAGGTCAGTGTCAACTGTAAATCACAAATATGCTAAGTGGACTGTAATTAATATTATATTGTGAAGATAAGCATACAAAATTTTTGTTTACCAACAATGGTACGCAAGCATTCTGAAACGTTGTGATGGCACAGCCAGACATAATGTAGTAACAGTGTAAATGTCAAAGGAGTAAACAGTGATAGGCACAGCTGCACACAGGAGTTAGCCAGACAACAAAAAGCTGCCAGACAGGGAACAAAACTACGTATAAGAGATTGCAGCCAGGAACACACAATAAGGATGACTGAAAAGCATAAAAGCATCAGGCACTAGCAAAGAAAACTGGAGAGGAAAAAAAGATTAGCCCACTTCAGTTCAAACTTCTCTTGTCAAAGAGCCAGTCAGCTAGTCAGGCTTGTCAAGCCTAGTCAGCATTGACACAGAGACTAGAGACTACGGAGGAACACAGCTATCAGTCATCTACACAATCAAGCAAAAGAAGGCAGCCTGGTGGATCTCTGAAGGTCCCCACAGATGCCTCCCCTTGATCAAACAGAGCAGTCAAAGAAGGTAATTTTTCTGCCCTGCAAAGGACTAAAGCTCAGAGTGTTTCTTACTACTACTTCAGCCTGCTAAGCTGCTCCCACACAGTCCTCTAGGAATCAAGACAGCTCTCCAAACTGGGAAGGCATCTGGAGTGAATGCAGAAAACTTCCATCAGCTACTGTCAGAATCAGGGCATAAAGCTAAGGCTAACTGAACAGGTGTCTCATCCTTCACATTCCTCAGAAGTTTACATTTTGCTGAAATTAACACACTTGTAAGGTCTGGGACATTAACTTAGCCTGGTGTTAGAATTTGCCAGGTGTGAGTGAAACAATAAATCACAGACTAATTCAAGATCAGGTTGGACTGGTCTGTGTTTCCAGGGATGGGGCTTCTACTATCTCTCTGGGTAACTTGTTCCATATAGAATATAACCATAATTCTTCAGGGAAGACTGAGCCATGGAGAGTGATCATGAAAGACAGCTCTGCTCATATGCAAAACGTTAACTAAGTGCCATACTACAGACGCTCCTCATAGACTAATCCACCAAAGAAACTCAGTTTAGAATGTGGCACTTCCAAAAAAGTATGAAAAAAAACAAACCAAGAAAATGTAAAAGTTGAAATACAAGAAATCAGATAAACACTGCAAAACATTAAAAACAATGTCTTTAAAAGTTTTTTGGAGGGTATTTCTAATTGTAATAAGAAGTCATCACCCACAGTCAATACATGTATTCTATATTATGTATAGCAGACTCTCAAATATCTGAAGCAACTAATTTCAAGGAGTGTGAAGCTATTCCACTAGTACAGAAAGCTATCAGCCTACTGCATAGAAGAGACACTTGGAGATTTTAGGAAAACTGACACAGTACAGTCCAGAACAGTAGCCACTGGCTACTGCTTTTAGATGATTTAAACACAGGCTTGGCCAAATGATTTCATAAGGCAAACAAGTTTCTTCACAGCTTTCACTGAAAATTGCAGTGTGTTTATTTTTATTTAAAAACAAACAAACAAAAAAAACCAACAAAAACCCAAAACCAACCAACCAAAAAACACTTTTGACCTAACCAAAACACAGAAGTTGAAGTTTGGAAAATATTTAAAGGCCACCCAGAACAACCCTGAAATAGTAAACATCACCAAGTAAATTTAACATTTCTTTCCTCTACTTAGCTTGAAGAATGATTCATTCCTGATGTATCAGAAAATACCAGAACTTTTTCTGAAAATAAATTTGTTCTTTATAAGGGCTAAAGACATCTATAGGTAAACTAATTTGCCATCTATCTGTGAATCAATAATAATATCTTTAGTTAACAGCACATGAATGACATGCTTTTCCTAGTCAGTTTAAAGATTTGAAACCCTGTAAATGTATAGCACCAATGCAATAAACAATGGAAATGCTGGAAATGCCAAGGCACAAATTAGTTCTTTCCTAAAGGTCAATTTTAAAAAACAAACCCTGGAGAACAGCTTAAAATTGGTGCCTGTTTTTCAGCCTTTTTTTTTTCCCCTTGGAATAGATATGAAAGAGGAGCAAGGAAATACATTGTTGAAGGCAATTTCATTTCAGAAAAACTTCATTCTCTAAGTTTCAAAGTTTGACTCAAGATTGAAGTCTTCCTTCAGCTGGAAGAATTTTCTATACTAAAGCTTCCAACATAATAATCAAAGCAAAATGAGAACAACAGAAAATGTTACTGAAGGAAAAGTTTGATGCTTACTAGATAGATTTTAAATATGAACAAGCTAACAACTGACTTCTAACTGAAGTTAAGCAGCAAAGGTAAGTTGAAGAAAATATAACAGACTTGTGGTAAAATGATAAAAACCCACTCAACTAGTAAGCACAAATATTTCTGACATTATTGTCCCTTATTTTAAATAACCAGTAACATCTAAATTAAGCAATTCACTCTTTTTGTAAGCAATGTTTTTATTCACCCACAATATAAAGCTCAGCAAGATAAAAATAAGTGCAGGAACAAGTCCCAGTGATTAGTTGAGGGGCCCTCTAATTTTCTTCCAGTAATGATGAGGAGTCCAACTAACAGAAATGTCAAAATATTAAACTGCAATATTTGAATGCCAAAACATAATTGGTAGCTGGAATATAAAAGATAAAATGATCATATGTACTCTGTTTCCTCCTTCCCCTTCCTCTACCACAATACAATACAATAAAAGTAAAATAAGTAAGATATCCACAAAGTATAGGAATGTCAGTGTGTAATCCTCTGGGGAAAAAAAGCAAAAAGCTACTGTTAGAGTTTGGCACCAATTGAGTAAACATAGTGAAGAAAATGCACACACACACATATATATATATATATATGCGCAATATAGATATAAAATATCTATATGCATATTATATATTGAGATTTTTAAAAAATATGTATTAAAAATATGCATATATAAACATAGAAAGCTGCTTGACAGAAAAGGACCTGGAGGTTCTGGTTGACAGCCAACTGAAAACGAGCCATCTGTGTGCTCAGGTGACCAAGAAGGCCAACAGTGTTCTGGTTTATGTCAGGAACAGTAGGGCTGGCAGGTGTAGGGAAGTGATCATGTCCCTGTACTCAGCACTGGTGAGGCCGCCCCTCGAATATTGTGTTCAGTTTTGGGCCCCTCACAACACAGAAGACATTGAGTAGCTGCAGGACATCCAGAAAGGGACAACAAAGCTGGTGAGGGGCCTGCAGAGCGAGTCTTACGAGGAACAAGGAGGGAACTGGGTTTATTTCGTCTAGAGGAAGCTAAAAGAAGGTTGTAGTGAGGTGGGTGTTGGTCTCTTCTTCCTAGTATCAAGTGATAGGACACGAGCAAATGGCCTCAAATTGCATGAGGGGAGGTTTAGATTGGAAATTAGGAGAAACTTATTTACTGAAAGAGTGGTCAGGTATTGGAACAGGCTGTCCAGGGAGGTGGAGGATTCACCATTCCTGAAGGTGTTAAAAAAAAAAAAAAAATAAAAAAAAATGTCTAGACTTGACACTTCAGGATACAGTTTAATGGGCATGGCATTGTTAGGTTAGGTTAATTGTTGGACTTGATGATCTTAGAGGTCTTTTCTAACCAAAACAACTCCATGGTTTTACGAAATGGGGGAAAAAGGAAAGAAATTTAGTAGCCAATCTTACGCATCTTGGAAATTCTGATTTGCAATTCTGTGTATAATTCTGAACTAAAGCATATATTCAGTTAGACACACTGAAGTAACCACCCCATCTACTGTGCTATTGTGTCTTTAGTCAGCTTCACTACTGTCCTGAAATGCCTTTGCTCAAGTGATATAAGGAGATACATTTATCTCATGAAAACCAGGTGTTTTCTCAGTCTTTAGTACAGAAGGAAGATGAGAACAGTGAACATCTCTAAAGAAAAGGAGCAAACAACACATAACTCAAAGCGCAACTAAATGAAAATATACTGATTGTAGATCACGCAAGCTGACAATGTAGGGCAGAGAGGTCAGAGTTTGACATTCACTGGAAGAAAGAAGTGTCTAGGGTCTCAGAAAGGACTGGTCAAAATCACCAGGGGCTGCTGGAGCGGACTACTTCATGAACTCTGAGACTCAGCTGAAAATAGGGGACGTGCATTTAAATAAACCCACAAATTGTTACTGCAAGTATTTGGAAACATTCTTGAGTCAAACTCACGATTCGCCCGGCAAATGCAGCTTTGCTGTCATGACATAGCACCAGCACCAGAACTGATACAAGGCAGGAGCTGCACCTTCTGGAAATGATCCAGGCCCAGGACACAAAAGACCCTCCAGAATGAGACGGGCTTTAGTGCTGAGATGAAAACCACCACCACTTGACACAGAATTCAGTACAGGGTTCTCAGTCAGGATTACAGCATACAAGCAACCAAGTGTAAAACAAACAACAAAACTGTTCCCACCTGTAGCAGAAACAGGATTAGTATCAACGGCAAAAAAATTGAGCAATTTGGAACATTTACAGTAAGAACACACCTGAAGCAGTGTATCCAGTTCTCTACTCACATAAACATGTCCTGAAATCCTTTCAGTATTTCTTTGATAGTATAAAACCAGTGTTAACATTAGCTTAGTGTATCTGATCAGGACAGCTCTAAGAAACATCTAATTGCAAGCAACTGCATTTTCATTACTTAGCCAAAATATATATTTTTTTAATTAAAGAACTTCTTACATCTTTGTAATTTGTCTGTTATTATGCACATTTCCTGAAGAAAGTAGCTTGAAAAAAAAATATACAACAGTCCTGTAAGTCTAGCACTTTTTTGTAAGTCACACACAAAGATAACCGTGTCTCCAGAATTCGTTAGTGCTAAATTTCTGCTGTGTACACTGATTAAAAAGATTTGCAACTTACCTATCATACACATTGAGTAGCCAGTTAAGACACATGTCTACACAAAGAGGAACATTCACCATATCTTTGTGTTTCTCTTCAAGTCCACTGTAGATGGTAGTGAGACAGCTGATCACATCCTGGACACCAATCAGCTGGTCATTTTGACCCAACTTGTGCTGTTTGAAAACTTCACTTGTTGTGTTCAACTCCAAAAGGTCCACTAACAGGTGATTAAACAAACAAACAAACAAAAGAATAAAGTGTGATTATAGGTGGCCCAAGCATAGCATTCACAATACTTTTCCGTATCTACGGTAGCAAACACTGCAGGCACTCAGTCAAGAAGCATCTTTCCTTTAGTAACATGATAGTGAAAAACATGTTTTTTAATGAGAAGTTGAGAGCATTTTGCTACTACGTAACTAAAAGCACAGAAAAAAACCTATGATGACCATAATAACACTGCACAGCTCAGAACATTTGGAAAGCTGCTCACACAGTCTGTGTAATTAGACAATCCTAACTTTAGATGTACACACACTGGGAGTTCATTCAGCTTAGAGGATTCTCCACATTTATCATAAAGCAGAACTTTTGATTAAATGTAAAGCAAAGTAAATTCTAAGGTAAGAATGTTTTCTTAAATAAATGCAGTGGAAATGTACTGAGGCCTGAGTAACTGTAGAGTAGTTGGTGAATTATGGCTTAAGAGGAAGTAGGGAGAGGGACATAGGGAAATTATTTATTGTAGTTTTCCAGAACACTAACTTTTATGCTTTCAAAAAACCCATTTTGACCTCCTTGATTACAGGATTCTTTCTACAAGCAGCTGATCATTCTATGGATATCCTACAGGTGAAAAGTGTTTTGCTCTTAAAACCCACAATAAAGACGGTTGTGAAAACCAGGGATTTGTATGGTGAAAATAAAAAGCTGTAAATGATCTCTTCCAATTCCTTTCACAAAGTGGAGAAGAGAAAACTTTGGTGCAAAAGAAGGAAGAATAATAAAAGTCAAAGGGTGGTGTAATTTTAAGTGACCCTTTTTTTACAGAAGTAAGGGCTTCAGCAAAAAAATAAAATAGGTGCAATATATTAATATGCTTGCTACAGTGTACACAATAGGAAGCTGAAGTATATTCCAAGCTCATAGAGAGCTATGTCTGTAGAGCCCAAACACATTTACACTGTAAATGTAATTTATCAAAGGAACTGAAATATGACAACCTCAGATATCTCAAAAATTTCTCTCCATGGATAATATTAAATAAGGAGCCCAGAAGGGCAGTCTGTGCAAAATGAGGCAAGTCCAGCTTGGGCTAGAAAATCAGTACAGCACAAGAAAGTAGAAGCAAGACAATACTAGCCACTATGAGCAATTCTGTCAATAACTCAGTGAGCATTTCCCAAAAGATAACGTTATGGGCCAAAAGTTGGTTACATACCCAGTCCCTTTTCATGAATATACCAGATCCTGACATTACCGTAAAATGAGAAAACAGTACCTCACAGCCCTTAGTTTTCCTCTCTCTTACGGACACTGGCACATTCTATTCTACCTGTACACCATCAGATATGCAGGGGCTTTACATGTGTTTCTTTCCTTCTTTTTTCTTTTTAATTTAAAACCTATCTCTTGGACCTGCAAACAAATGCCAGTCATGTATTTATCAAATAGGCAGCGAACCATCTTGCAACTAGTTGTGTATGTGCAATCTACTGCAAATGGTTCACAGGTTTATTTTAAACCAAAACCAACACACACCTACACATCCCACCCATCTCTTCACAATGCAACACAGACTATTCTTTTGAGGGGTGGGGAGAGGTGAGTGAAGCCAGATGAAAAACTAAAACATGCTACTCAGTTAAAAAAATACTGCACTTGGAGGAGATGGCCACTTTTCATGCTTTTCCTTCATGACCTACAGGGGGAAACGGAGGAAATCAAAATGATTGCAGCCAGTTTGATGTCTTGTATTTTTCTCCCGAATTTGTTTTCATAAGGTACTTAACAATTGGCTAAAGGTAGGTAAATAGCTTCCTAAAAACAGATCAACAACACCCAAGATCTGCTCTTTTTAAAGGAGTGAAAAATTGGAAAGCTTTGCAATGCCAGAAAGTTGTAGTCTTTGGGTTTAGCTTAACATAATCATCTTTGCACTGAAAACAGCACTTCAGCAGTCACCGGAGTAAACCTGCTAACTTCACATCTTAATCTGCTGGCTTTAAGATCTCACATTTGCATTCCTGCCAAAGGATTCTGGAGGGGAATTCACAGAGGCACTTTCAGTATTTTCATACTAAAAGGAAACTCTGTGGTGCTGTACTAATGCAAATAAAGCAAAACTTATGCTTTTGGATGACACCATTCACAGAAAATAACCAGAGGAAATTAATTCCATCTCTGCTTACTTCAGCACTCACCTGGGCTGAATGGACTTTATATTATATATAGCCAGTTATCTATCTACCCACTAGCAGTGCCCCTGTTTGGGCTAATGTAAAAAGGGATTATTGTCTCATTACATTTCCATTTCTGAAAGTTTTAAAATAAACTGTGTTTAAAATAAACTCTTTATCTAACCTGGGACTCACGTATCAATGCTGGCATGATGCCTACTGTATAGCTATCAGTGCAGTTTTGCAGCATCATTCTACATCTGCTCAAATGTACTGAACAGCCAACCCTGCTGTTAACCAACAAATTGACCACAAGGATCATGCCTTTCCTTTCTGTGGCAAGGAGACTTTCCCAAAGGAAAACTATAAAAAGAAGCCACGTCATGCAGCATGATTTAAGCAGATGTGAGTTACTGACTCAGTGGTAAGTAATGACATGCAGCTGTTAATGGCAAATTTGAGGCTGCTGTAACCCCACAGAAAATAGCAGGCATTGCTATGGAGCTTTTGTACCAGAAAGACCTTGTGAATGAGAGCAGATCCTGTAAAAGACTGCATGGATGAGGCAAATCTATAAAGGTCTCACTGTTAGTCTGGTGTGCCTTAATGTTTGTTCCTCAGCCATGTGCAGTTCATATTCCTACTAGCATTCTTAAATTTTATATCACCTATAGAGGCTCAGTGAGAGAACTCTGAATATACCTGGTGGGTTCCACCACTACACTTTTGTATCTGGGGCAATACCATTTCTTGAAAGTAAACTACAGTATGCTGAACAGGAATGAAGTATCATTGACAGGGTTTGGTACTGCACAGCTGCCCAGTACAGCTGAAACGCAGGATACTCTCTCTGGCCCCATTCTTCTGCTCCTTTCTGCTGGAAAGTACTCTCAGTATGTCTGTCCCACATAATCTCAGAGAAGCTAAGAATTTGCTCTTTCATTCTCAGCTTCCTGCAAAACAGGTACACACACATGTTAGTCTCTGCAGGAATCTACCTTCAAAAAACAGAACAAGATGAAATATGACTACTTTCCAGCTTCACAAAAAGAATGGGAGGAGTGGAACAGAACAACTTCCCCAGAACCATGGATTTTTGACACTTTCTGAGACCAAAGACTGGGAAGAGAGATTTAGCACCAGTACTGCTTTCCAAAGTATGGTTCTCGAATTACATACTCTCAAATCTGCTTGTATAGCACTATTACTATGTTACCAGTCCTCCCTGCAAAGTCAAAATCTATCAAATGCAAGTGGGACTGTGCATCCTGCTCCAGCTGTGCCCTTGGACTTCTAACCAAAAAGACCTTTGCAGTTACATACACGCTGAGGCTCTGACAGCAATTTGTCACATTTTACAGTTTACAAAGAGCTCATTTTCTAGTGATTTGTTTTGACATTCTCTTTGCCTCAGCAAATAAGCTTTCTGAAGTATTCTGTACCCAAACACCTTTTAAAAACTATCCACAGCTAAAATTACAGGATATACAATGGCAGAGTAATGTAAGTCATTCCAGAGAACGAGTGGCAGAGACACAGAAGATGACTATTTCCCTACCTTAAAACAAATCATGAAAAAAAATAATGTAAATGAAGAATCCTAGATAGGTCTTAACCATTCTCCCCTTCTTCAGAGAGGAATTATTAGCACGTGCTGTGTTTTGGCTATCCCAGAAGCCATTCATGGGACAGAATCAGGCCAATAGTCACCACAGTGTAAGTGAATTTGAACTGTTCACTGGGAAGAAATAATCAAGTAAGCAAACCATAACAAAAGGAACAACACTGATGATGTTTTTGAAGGTCATCTTAAAATTGTGCCAGATCATAATGATTCTTTTCAGAGACAGAAAAGTCTTGTAGCATTTAGGTTTGCAGTTGATCAGCAACATCTTTCTTACAAGCCTGCAATGTCGCTTTCCCACAAAAAACACCAATCCTTGGTCAAACATGCATCTCATAAACAACAAGGTAGACTGGATCTGTAGAGATGACAGTCCTACTCCTGGCTCTTTCAAAGTGGAATATTCTCTTCTTACTACTTCCCTCTGTACTCCTTCCACTTCTCTCCTCTGAAACTGGAGACAATATTCACTTCGATAGGAAAGCAATTCTGAAATTTGCAAATGAGGAGAGCTAACCATTGCAGTTATTACAGAAATTGATACATTTTTAAGTAAAAGGAAGAGTTGGAAGCATGGTCCTCCTCAAAGCTTATCAGAAGCAATGAAAGTGAAGTTCATTCTATACAGGCCACCAGACAATTTGTATGCCTGTCAGAAACAGGCAGCATAACCAACATCCATCATGTACAATCTCTTTTATCACCCTTCGCTGGGCAGCAGCATGCACAAAGAGAATTTTATTTTGCTTTCTAGTTTCTTGCTTTGCTTTTGTTTTTTAAGTAGAAAGCTCACAAGGCTCTTCAGTCTTGCTGGTAGAAGAAACTATAGCCTTAAGGGGCTATAGTCGCTGTGCAAGCGATACAGTCATCTCCAGACTCCAGGCTATGCCAAAGAAATACAGCTTTCTTTTCAGTACCCACAGGCAGTATTTCAAAGGACAGGTTCTGTTTTTTCCCAAATGTAAGATCCTGAACCCAAGATCTATTTGAAATTCTGTGAGAAGTCAGCATGGCATATGAAGAAGTAGTGAGAGATACTCTGTGCTCTTGCACAGAAGCACTCTAGCTTTCTAGTAGCTAGCTACCATCGCAGCCACAGCTTCGTTTGATATAATGCGTGTCTGATACCCAGCCAAGAAGCTGCTGCCAAGATTAGTCTGCTGCCTTCTAGGCCAGAAGGAAAACTAATCACTTGGAGGGTAAAATTGTCCAGTTTCCTTTTTTTTCTTTGCCTCTACTGTACCCTATTTTCTTTCTGGTTGATATGTGTTTTCATGCATTTTCTTTTCCATTTATAGTCCTAGTAATTTTTTTAATTCATATTCTCATCATCTCTTCCAGATAATTCTTTGCATTCCTTTCTTTTTGTACATCATGATTTCCTTGGTTCTGTGTTTCAGCTACTTTTCTTTCACACAGCCCCTGTTCTCTGCTTTCTCATAAAATCTTTTTTTGTTGCTCTTTCAGTTATCTTCCTTGCCTTCACGTCTTGCCCTTCTCTATAATGTAAACCACTTCTGCATTACATCAAGCTATTAGCTCAATCTCATTTCTCTAGAGGAACTGAGGAATTACAAACTAGCTCAGCTCCTCCAAAAAAGTACCATCTTTCTTTTTTGTCATCCCCATTCTCAAAGACAATGTAGAAATATCAGTGGTAGAATGACTCCAAAAAGTATTCTGTGTTTGCTTTGCACAGAAGACTCCGGAAAGAGCCCAGAACCCCAATGTGGTGCTTGTTTTGTGATGCAGAATTCCCAAGTCTGAAGGTCAGGACAAGACATCTTAATAAAACACTTCTGAAGCTGGTAAACTTTGAATATGGTAGTCCTGCAACTTGCTGCTTAATTAAATCATAATTGTGATACAGTATGAAAAGCAAAAATATCAAGAAAATACAGAACAGAAAATTGGATAAACAAACATGACTTTGAAAATGAACCAGTTTAGGCAGCTAAGTCCATTCAGTCAATATTTGTCCTTTTCTGCTAACACCATCTATGTGCTCTTCCAAGTAGACTATGGCTGAATTACTAGATTAAGAACAGGGCCAAATGCCAACACAGGTCTGGACAGAACATTCGATGAGCATTATTAAATGAGTTGTTACTTCCTATCTAAATTTAAGATCCTAACCTACATTTGCAAGACACAAACACATACTGATATTGCTAATACTAATAGAGGGGTTTGTCTTGTTTTTTTGTGATTAAAATACCATCCATTATCAACTATACAGATCTCTACCCTTTCCTGTCACACTCAGTGTTCTGAACTCCATTTTAATTGGAATTAACACAGCTCTGAGAGGAAGGAGTGTTTTAAGTTATACCTAGCAGCAGGAAATGCTTACAAAAAATGGAGTAGAACTCTCTAAAATTAATGAGATACCCAAGTTTATGTCGAAGGTCATGATTTAGTTGACAGTTCGCAGCTTTTGTCAGGAACAGTATGCAACAGTCAAGAGGACCAATATTTATTTTCTTATCACTTTTCAAAATAGTCTTAGTGGAGATTAATTTCTCCTCACCTGTTGCACCCCATTTTTCACTAATTGATTTTATTTATTTGCAATTCTTCCTGCCATTTTGTTGTTTGACGATATCTCAAGGGCATATCTAGTCCCTTTTAAAACACTAATGTTATTAAGACTTTAGCTGACCCTTTCTTCTCCAAGAACTGTAGATAAACAATTTGTCTCAAAGGGCAAACTCACAGCACAGTGCTTTCTGCAGTCTTCGGATTTTGATGGTCGTTCGATAGGCAGAGAAGCGCACGTTGTTCAAGTCAGCTGAAACAGCAGAAGAGAAATAATAAGTAAAAAGTCTGCAGGGAATTTTCACACTTTGGAAGAAGTCTGACATCCCTTCTTCTAGCTGCAATTAATTAAAAGCTTTTATTAGAAAAAATAAATTAACTGAAAAGTTTGGAACTCAGTCCAATCCACATGCAGGGAAAGCCTCCTGACTAACAGTCTAAGGCCTTCAAGGACTAGCACAAAGGAAATCCTGACACTATCTTGGCACATATAATAAATAAGCATACAACGGTTTTACAGAGATATTATCCAGCATTAGGTATTTTCCAGGCAAGTGCTTAAATTCAGTATATTTCTTGAATTATGTACAACTCCATCAGACAACAAACAGGAAACAGAAAGCAAGAAAGGTCACAAAGAATGGCCTCTTAAGCTGTGATTTCTATGCCGTGACTTTCTAAACAGTGCTTTGAAAGACACAGGCAGGCAGCCATAAGCTCTGTTTTAGATATTGTTAAGAGTAGTAACATTTTCTCTCACTTAGTATTGTGCCCTTTCACTTCTTAGAAAGGGAGATTTCACAGTAAACAAGGATGTTAGAAAGTCAAGTTGAACTTCAAGTGTGCCATGATATGGTCTAGCTTTTACTGAAAACATAGCTGCTCTGATTTATTACAAAAACTAGTTCCCTGCAGATCAGGTATCCTGCTTTAAACATTCAGACACTGCATCATTGGACAATCCCTTGTGTCTTTAAAAGAAATCAACAATGCAATGCATTAAAGCATGTTGGTCAGAATTAATATTACTGAAAGGCAATATAATGTAATTATATCATGTAATCAAGTCAGTAGTTGCATGCAAAGTGTGTCTTCTCACAAAGGAGGAAATGCAACTCTGATGTGGTCAGCATACACGCATGCAACTTTTACTCATGGAGTTAACATCACATAATGGTTTATTTTAAGAAATGTACTCACCTAAGGACTGGAAGAGGTCAGTCATCTTAGGATGATCCCAACAGGTTGTCTGTGTCTCATGACTACAAAGGAATGAGGCAATCAAAGTTTGAGGCCACATACATAGACACTTCAAAGAATAAAAACCCAGAGATATTCTGTTTTTCTGTGTTTAAGTGACAAGAAACATTTCAGCACTTTAAGCACAAAGTTAGACAAATTAACAATACTTATTGATGCTCACAGAACAGATTCAATAGGCAGCATTGCTTGACCCACTGCTTAGCACTGCTGTTTCAGTTCACCAAGGTTTCAAGTATGTTTTGACTACATGGTTGCATGTCAGGTTTACTGAAATCTCCAATTTCCTTCTACAAGCCAGAATTTACTTGTATTCATCAATATTAATTGCTGGAATGATTACACATCACAAAGTAGTTGCATTTGAATCAGATTTAAAAGAAAATTAATCAGAAAAATTTTGTTACAAAAGAACATAGTACTCTTTAAAAGTTAATAATGAAACTTGGTAACTTGTGATGAAAATACATGAGAAGTTTGTAATTTTTAATCATCTCACTGAACTTCTGGGAAGACTCAAACAAAGCATTTAACCGAGAGCAGACAAACATACACAATCTTCAGTATTACAACCAAGGAGTAGCTTCTCTTAAGTACTCTACTAACTTCAGGAAGAACTACTTTAGAGTGATGCAATATTTACTTGGAGTGAAACTGAACAATTTAGGCTCATTATTCATCTTGTATGTAGATGGCAGCAGATAAAAAGAACTTCTCAATGTCTACAGCAGCAATAATAGTTTAAGAGACTTCTGCTATGATTGAAGTGTGTTGGTCTTCAGGGCAATAACACAAGTGGTGTGGACATATTACATCTTCCCATGTGGTACATTCCAGGAAGAATTAAAAGCATTTCACTGTCTGAGTTGCAAAAGAATTCATTTTGCTGGTTAATATCAAAAGATGGAGTTATTCAGAGTACTAATCTCCTAGGTCTTTCTGTCAAAGCTACTGAAGTAAGGGAGAAAATCAGAAAGTCTGAAGCCCAGCCAAAAATTAATTTGGCTTCTGTTGTAAAAGACAACCAGAAATCTTTCTATAAACACACTAGCATCAGAAGAAGGGCCAGGGAGGGTCTCTATTCTCTGTTAGATGCAGGAGGAAACATGGTGACTAAGGATGAGAGAAAGGCTGAGGTGCTTAATGGTGCCTTTGCCTCATTTTTAGTAATAGGACCAGTTCACTCTGGGGATCCAGCCCCGTGAGACAAAAGACAGAGACTAGGAGTAGAGTGAACCCCCACAACCAAGGAAGAGAAGGTCAATGACCTGCTACACCCCACAGAGGTAACACAAGTCTACAGAACTGGATGGAATCCACTGGAGTTCTGAGAGATCTGGCAGAAGTGCTCAACAAGTCACTTTCCATCATTTTTCAGTCATGGTGGAATGGGGTGGTCCCAACAGACTGGAAATGAGCCAGTGTGACACCCATCTACAAGAATGGCTGGAAGGAGGATCTGGGTAATTACAGGCCTGTCAGTTTGACTTCACTGCTGAGACAGCTGACAGAGCAGATAATCCTGAGTACCATCATGCAGTACCTGCAGGACAACCAGATACCAGGTGCAGCAGTCAGAAAGGGTATATGAAAGGCAGGTCCTGTTTGATCAACCTGATTACCTTCTACAACATAGTCACCTTCTTAGTCAATGAGGGAAAAGCTGTGGATGTCATTTGTCTGGACTTTAGTAAAGTTTCTGACAGAATTTCCCACAGTGTTCTTCTGGAGAAACTGGCTGCTCATGGCCTGGATGGGTGTACACATTGCTGGGTAAAAAGCTGGCTGATTGGGCCCAAAGACTGGTGGTAAATGGAGTTAAACCCAAATAGCAGCTGGTCACAGGTGGTGTTACCCAGGTATCAGTTCTGGGGCCAGCCTTGCTTAATATCTTTATCAGTGACCTGGATAAGGGGATTGAGTGCCTCCTCAGTAAGTCTGCTGATGACACCAAGCTGGGTGGAAGTATTGTTCTACTTGAGAGTAGGGAGGCTCTGCAGAGGGTTCTAGACAGACTTAATCGATGGGCCAAAACCAATTGTGTGCACTTCAATAAGGCTAAATGCCAGGTTCTGCACTTTGGCTACAACAACCCCCGGCAGAGCTACAGACTTGGGGAGGAGAGGCTGGAAAGCTGACTCGTAGAGAATGACTTGAGGGTGTTGACTGATAGCTGGCTGAACATGAGCCAGTGGTGTGCACAGATAGCCAATAAGACCAACAGCATCCTGGCCCATATTAGGAACAGTGCTGCCAGCAGGACCAGGGAAGTGATTGTATCCCTGGACTTAGCACTAGTGAGGCCGCATCTTGAGTACTGTGTTCAGCTTTGGGCCCCTCACTACAAGAAGGACATAGAGGTACTAGAAAGTGTCCAAGGAAGGGCAATAAAGCTGGTGAAGGGTCTAGAGAACAAGTCTTACGAGGAGGAGTTAAAGAAACTGGTATTGTTTTATGAGGATTGGCTAAAGAGACTGGGATTGTTTAGCATAGAGAAAAGGAGGATGAAAGGAGACCTTATCACTCTCTAGAACTACATGGAAGGATATAGCCAAGAAGCAAAACATGTATCCATTAATACATTACATGACAAAACAGTGTAATTAAAAAAAATCTAAATGCATTTGTGTAAGTTTCGTTAAAACTAGAGATTATAACCATAAAATATTCCATATTTTTAAAACTACATATTAATGAAGTACTCTGAAGCTGAACCTGCTCTGCCAGGGTGGGGCTGGACTAGATAATCTCCAGAGGTCCCTTCCCACCCCTATCACTCTGTGTTTCTGTGAAACGAATGACTTTGTACGTCTCCAGGTTATGTCAACCTGTCCATGGAGTAGTGAGGAAATTAAAAAAAAAAAAAAAAAAAAAAAAATTTTTTTTTTTTTCTTT
>WBNM01019600.1:53929-64502 GCA_013399055.1 Ramphastos sulfuratus
ATCTGGCAGAAGTGCTCAACAAGTCACTTTCCATCATTTTTCAGTCATGGTGGAATGGGGTGGTCCCAACAGACTGGAAATGAGCCAGTGTGACACCCATCTACAAGAATGGCTGGAAGGAGGATCTGGGTAATTACAGGCCTGTCAGTTTGACTTCACTGCTGAGACAGCTGACAGAGCAGATAATCCTGAGTACCATCATGCAGTACCTGCAGGACAACCAGATACCAGGTGCAGCAGTCAGAAAGGGTATATGAAAGGCAGGTCCTGTTTGATCAACCTGATTACCTTCTACAACATAGTCACCTTCTTAGTCAATGAGGGAAAAGCTGTGGATGTCATTTGTCTGGACTTTAGTAAAGTTTCTGACAGAATTTCCCACAGTGTTCTTCTGGAGAAACTGGCTGCTCATGGCCTGGATGGGTGTACACATTGCTGGGTAAAAAGCTGGCTGATTGGGCCCAAAGACTGGTGGTAAATGGAGTTAAACCCAAATAGCAGCTGGTCACAGGTGGTGTTACCCAGGTATCAGTTCTGGGGCCAGCCTTGCTTAATATCTTTATCAGTGACCTGGATAAGGGGATTGAGTGCCTCCTCAGTAAGTCTGCTGATGACACCAAGCTGGGTGGAAGTATTGTTCTACTTGAGAGTAGGGAGGCTCTGCAGAGGGTTCTAGACAGACTTAATCGATGGGCCAAAACCAATTGTGTGCACTTCAATAAGGCTAAATGCCAGGTTCTGCACTTTGGCTACAACAACCCCCGGCAGAGCTACAGACTTGGGGAGGAGTGGCTGGAAAGCTGCCTCGTAGAGAATGACTTGAGGGTGTTGACTGATAGCTGGCTGAACATGAGCCAGTGGTGTGCACAGATAGCCAATAAGACCAACAGCGGCAGAGCTACAGACTTGGGGAGGAGTGGCTGGAAAGCTGCCTCGTAGAGAATGACTTGAGGGTGTTGACTGATAGCTGGCTGAACATGAGCCAGTGGTGTGCACAGATAGCCAATAAGACCAACAGCATCCTGGCCCATATTAGGAACAGTGCTGCCAGCAGGACCAGGGAAGTGATTGTATCCCTGGACTTAGCACTAGTGAGGCCGCATCTTGAGTACTGTGTTCAGCTTTGGGCCCCTCACTACAAGAAGGACATAGAGGTACTAGAAAGTGTCCAAGGAAGGGCAATAAAGCTGGTGAAGGGTCTAGAGAACAAGTCTTACGAGGAGGAGTTAAAGAAACTGGTATTGTTTTATGAGGATTGGCTAAAGAGCATGGGATTGTTTAGCATAGAGAAAAGGAGGATGAAAGGAGACCTTATCACTCTCTAGAACTACATGGAAGGATATAGCCAAGAAGCAAAACATGTATCCATTAATACATTACATGACAAAACAGTGTAATTAAAAAAAATCTAAATGCATTTGTGTAAGTTTCGTTAAAACTAGAGATTATAACCATAAAATATTCCATATTTTTAAAACTACATATTAATGAAGTACTCTGAAGCTGAACCTGCTCTGCCAGGGTGGGGCTGGACTAGATAATCTCCAGAGGTCCCTTCCCACCCCTATCACTCTGTGTTTCTGTGAAACGAATGACTTTGTACGTCTCCAGGTTATGTCAACCTGTCCATGGAGTAGTGAGGAAATTAAAAAAAAAAAAAAATTTTTTTTCTTTTTTTTTGTTGAAAAAAAAAAAAGAAAAAAAAAAAAATTCTTTCTCTTTCATCTTTTTGTGTGTAAAAAGAAATAGAGATAGTTATATTTAATAATTTATTAACATGAACACCAGACACTGAAACAACACTTTGCAATAGGCTAAACTGGATTCTGCTCCTGTAGTCACTTGCACACAACATTACCTGAAATCAGAATTTTTACTGATCACTAACGAATTAACAGCAGTCACAACTCTGACTTTTCTGCCCTTGTCAAATTTCAAATGGCATAACAACATCTCCGCTTTATAAATATATTGTGAAAAGTAACCAGGGTAACTATGGAGTTTGATATTGATCAGTTTAATGATTACACCAAGAAATGCCCTGCATGACATTAAACTCACTGTGACCCTTTCTCTATTCCCCTTTTGTTTCTTCTGCACAGTATAAATATCTAATAATTTATAGCATTGAAAGGTACACATCTAAAGAGCACTTAAACTACATCTGAAAGAACAACAGTGAGAAATGCCACCATCAATATTTTAGGGATTCAGGTTTTCGTTGATTAAATTCTATTGCGACAGGGAAGACTTGGACTACAGAAATAGAAAACCTCCTATCAATTGTTGTTAAGAAAAAACAGATGACAAAATGAACTAAAAATCACATCAACAGAAGCAATGTCATTTACCAAATTTGATTTACACAATAAAACAATTCAAGAGGAGAAGAGAGACAAGCTAAATTGTCTAAGTAAGTTCAGCTGAACCAAATATCTGCCATTAGCCCAAGGTGCACACATCTTGTTAAACCTAGGCTCAATGAATTACAATCTTTCTTCCAGCCAAGCAGAAGTGACTCCTTTCCAAAATACTCAAACCCAGACTGCCTCTGAGCTCACAGAGCAGAGTTGGTACACTGTTTACTTAACCTTTCACGTGCTTCTGCTTACCTGATTAAATGCAACCTCAGAAAGAGTGGTCATGCCAATCATTAGTAAATAGATTGGGGAGTGGAAAAAAACCATGGGCTCTAAAGCCACCATGGTGTGCCAGCACACTAAGGATCTCTTCTGCTGAGACATTTACACACACACAGAGCCATAAGTAACCTCTGGCATCAGGAAAAACATCAGAACAAATGCTGTTCATCTGAAAATACAGATCTCTTGCATCATTCTGACATTTTCCTTACAGTTTCATTGCTACCTAAAGTGCTCCCTCCTGTCTTCACAGCTGCGGTTCCCTATTAAACTCCATTCTTGTCGTGCAATAAAACTGCAGTGTAGTAATTTTTCTTAAATACTCATCTTAGAGGTACAACTACATCATCATCTGCAGCGATGCCACTTGCTGAATATTTTACATTTCTCATTCAAGAACACTCAAAAAAAAGCAGTCAGAATGAAGATATGAATTTATAGTTGCCTAAGAGAAGTTTATGGGTTTTCTTCTTTTCAGAATTAAAATAGTCTGATTTCTATTAGCATTTATTTCCTTTTCAGAATTTTTTTTAAATCTCATTTTTCAGCCACTAATCATTGAATCATACTTTTATTCTTCTCATTCTGCTGTTTTTCTTCCTTATTCCACAAATGAACAACTGGCAGCTTAAAACTTCTCTATGAAACCTTAAACCTTTGCTCTGAACATAGAATCTTGCTTAAGACATTAAATACAGAATCATAGAATGGTAAGGTTGGAAGGGACCTCAAAGATCGAGGTCATGATCAATATCATATATATCAAATTATAGGATCATATATATCAAATGATTAAGACACATATTAACTGTTCCTTCTACTAATGTTGTGTTTTAGATCAAAAGACACCTCATTCAAACAGGCTAGTACAATTAAATAAAAAAGAAAACTAAGAAAAGTTAAGTACTGTTTTCTTCTCTTCATTAAACTACATCTGAAATTAGAGAACAGATGAAGATTTAAGAGAATATTTAAATCTAAGAGTACTCTCCAGCCTGGTCATATCAAAGCAAATGAAGTTCAGAATCATCTCTCTTCTCCTTTATTTTTCACAGCTCTGTGTTTTAGCTGCTGCTGCCAACTACATCAGAAAGCAAAAACAAATGAAGAAAACTCCCAAGGTCATTCTGCTTGTCAGACTGAAATCCAGTATTCTGCCATAAGCTTTTTAAAATAAACACATCCTGCATGTAACTTCTCTTTCAAGACATTGCTTCAGCAGCATGTTATCATGTTGAACGCAGGGAAAGATTACTGGAAGTCCTCTTTGCATAGTAGTTAATTCTGTTACTAAAGGCATCCTTAAAATAAACCAGTGGTCTCTACTTCTATAAAGACCTTTACTCTCAGAGAACTTGCTCTGCAATTCTGCTACTTTATCAAGTTTCCTGTGCAAGATCATTAAAGCAGTTTCTGAGAGATGATGGAGGTTTTTCTGTAGCCCTAACTGGCTTAACTCCCCAATCCAGCTCCAGGCCAGCCAGCACAGTACTCTTAGAGTAAGCCCATAGTATCAGTGGATACTTTGCCACTGAGCCATGTGCTTGCGGGATTACACCTAGTGCACACACTGGAAAGAGACTTTCATGATTTAAAAAAAAAAAAAAAAAAAATTTCTCAGAACTTGAATCTGGCTGAAGTGGGGCAAGGGAGGTGTCCATAAACTAAAAAAAGAGAATTATTATGAAAAAGAGATATGCATATTAAATATCCACATGAAAAATATTTGTTTAGTCTGCTGAATCCGTTGTGGTGGTAGAACTATTCATCGTATCTCTATCCTCCAACTCTGAATAAACCTTTGAGCTCCACAGACTTCTCCCCATAACGCACCTGATAAATACTCCCAACTTCAGCTACCAGCTCTGGTCAGGTTGAGCAGGAAAGTGAATTGCCATAAGAAATAAAAGACTGTTTTGGGTATAGAATAATGGAATGATTTGAGTTGGAAGAGACCTTAAAAGATCATCTAGTTCCAACTCCCCTGCTTGGTCTTAAAACATTTCCAGGGATGAGGCATTCACAACTTCTCTGGGCAACCTGTTTCAGTGTATCACCATCTTCCTAAGTAAAGAACTTCCTCATGTCTAATCTAAGCCTACCTTTATCTGGTTTGGGTAATTTTCTTCTTGCTCTCTGTATTTACTAATTATTGGTGTAAGTGTGATCATTTTAATTGCACTGCTGAGTCTAGGCAGCTGGTGTGCCTTCACAGCCAACCTCTGCCCTCTCCTCTTCCACTTGGGGCTGAGGGGAGAACTTCTCTTCCAGTGTGTCACAGGTTTCTGTTATCTCCTGCAACACTTTTGATTAGAGGCACAAACATTCATATAGAGAATTCGAGGATCTCATCAGAGCTTCAAAACAACTGTCACACATCAAGAACGATGATAGAAGGTTTGATCAACATAGATTTACCGCTGCCTGCTTTTCAAAGCTCTCAAGAACTCATAAATTGTTTGAAGCACAAAATGTGGCTCTCGGATTTCTGACAGAGAAATAGGCAATGGCACAAAGTCCTCACTGATGTGCTTTCAAAATGAATTATCTGCAGGTCCAACTGATAGTCATCATACAGATTTAAAAACTCTCCTTTTTTTTTTTTCCCCCCTGATTCATACTGGCAACATTTTAGCGCACTTTTTTCAGCTGAAAATGAACTGTTCTGGGTCTGGCTTATATAGACTGTACCATCTCAAAGTTTTTTCTCTCTCTTGTAAAAATCTATCCTCTCATAGTTGCAATCTCTCACTATAAAGCACTGGCAAATAGTACATAAGCAGTGATGCAATGAGAAAAGTCGGGTTAAGAATTGTTCGAAGTAGAACACATAAAAAAATACATATCTCTATAACTAAGTATTTCTTACTATTTTAAAAATACATGACCATGCCTCTTGGCAACCAAGGTATTGGTGGAACTTTTAACAATACTTATATTAAACTTACTATAACATCAATCACTATAAAAACTTTCATAAAGTAGAGAAAATTATAGGGGAGCCAACATGTCCATTTTGAAGGTCTTTTGCACAAAATGATGAACTGGCTCTGCAGAAAGACATTGGTCACCACCGCTGTTCTGCTATAGGTTTTAAACTTTGCATTTAAAAATAAATTATTTATTCAGCCTTTTTCTCTTTACAGTTTATATTCTGGATGAGCCGCACACAAAAACAAGGTTGGTTTGAATACCAGTACTGTGTCACACTGGAGCACCTCTGCCATCTCCTATCTGCTCTCATCAGGCCCCATCTGGAGTACTGTGTGCAGTTCTGGAGCCCCCAGCACAGGAAGGACACGGAACTGTTGGAGCGGGTCCAGAGGAGGGCCACAAAGATGAGCAGAGGGCTGCAGCAGCTCTCCTATGAGGACAGGCTACAAGAGTTGGGGCTCTTCAGACTGGAGAAGAGAAGGCTTCGAGGAGACCTGTCGTGGTAGGCCTGAAAAGGCCAAGGTGGGCTTGTACATGTCCTGGCTTGCCCAGGCATGCTCCCCTGCCCCTCCTCCTTCTGAGCTGGGGGTGGTGGCCACAAAAGCCCCAGCTTCACCTAATATGGGCAAACTGGGCAAANGTTTTCATAGTTATTAACAATCTCTGCCTGGATATCAAAATTTATATCGCTATTAATTTTGAATACCTTTCATTACAAGACCTTATAGTAGCCTTCCAGTATCTGAAGGGGGCCTACAGGAAGGCTGGGGAGGGACTATTTACAAGGTCTTGCAATGACAGGACAAGGGGCAATGGGTTTAAACCGGCAGAAGGGAGATTTAGACTAGATGTTAGGAGGAAGTTCTTTCCAGTGAGGGTGGTGAGACACTGGTACAGGTTGCCCAGGAAGGTTGTGGATGCTCCCTCCCTGGAGGTGTTCAAGGCCAGGTTGGACGAGGTCTTGAGTGACCTGTACTAGTGGGAGGTGTCCCTGCCTATGGCAGGGAGTTGGAACTAGATGATCCTTGAGGTCTCCTTCCAACCTTACCATTCTATGATCTATTTGAGGCTAGTTTTTACTTAGGGTTTGTCACTGATTTATTTTTACACTGTGCAAAGCAATAAATATGAAAATATATAGTATACACAGCATAACAACATGGTGAGAAATATGGATGACAGTTCTAGTCACTACTTAGTACCTATGCTTCTCTGCCTGATTATGCTGATAGCAGTTAAGGAAAAAACAAAGCAAACTTACTTGATATAGTAGGGCACTTTGTTATGTGAAACAGATCTTTGCCATGGAAACTGTACTGAAGCTGAGGAAATAAAGAGAAGGTAATTATCAGAAAGCACTTGTCAATAATAATAACCTAACCATATTTTATATATTTTACAATCAAAACAGTTACAATAAATTAAATGGGAACAATTGAAACTTTCCAGACAATTTTCAGTAATTAGAAAATCATCTAGAGAAAACAATGGCAATCCATCAGGATGATTCCAGACATTTATTTGATGCTAAGATGGAAGTAAAACAAATAAGGTAATTCAACTTCAAAGGATAATAAATTCTGACCAAGCTAACCATCCAGGGAAAATGGAGACACTGGTTTTCCTATTTCTGTAGAATTACTATCAGCTTAAGCTTTGAAAATAAATGCTTCCACTACTACAATTATAGCTCTGCAATAATTAAAAAAAAAAAAAAAAGTAGAAATATCAACCTTATTTTTATTAGTTACAACTTTTAGCTTCTATTTGGGATTCAAATTTAATATTAACTCTGTATGACCAACAGAAAAGGCATTAAAACTCATCTTTGCACTCCTTGCTGAGCAGCAGTAATCTTTGCAAAATTTGTGCAAGTCTGATATATCAACAGATGTCACCCATTACATCAAGAAGCCTTCTGCCTACTGAGCTGCAAAAGGCATGAAGTCATACATAACACTACAACTCTGCTTATCTAAAGAGCCAAACATCGAAGAGCAAAGTGTTCAGGGCCAACAGGACTGCTGGTAAGTAGCTGTTTCCAAAGAACCACAGGTATACATCTCACTGCAAATTACCAGATTGATGCCTGGTTAATTTGGGTTGTATCACAGAAGAATCTTACTTCACTAGATTCACTGTAGAGATTGAAAGAACAGGTAGGAATAACCAATCATCTCAGTGGATGAATTTATACTGTACACACATGCCAACACTTCCACAACAGTGCTCTCAGGTGTTAACACTCCACATCAGCTGTTCCCCAAAGGTTTTAATGTCTGTGATCTCTTCCTGGACCACACAAAATTTCATTATTTATAATTTAAGAAACATTCATGTACTGAAGGACAGATTAATTTGGAAGAACATTTGGGAAACTACAAGAACAAGTAAACCACATTATTCACTAGAAAAAATACAGAAAATTCCATATCACTATTTAAAAAGAAAATAAAATTTGCATAAAAGAGGTCAGTAAAGAAAAAAATACAACTGCTAAAAACACTACATACTAAAGGGTGAATGTTAGAAAAGAGGTATTTAAAATATAGTTCTCATGCATTCATAACTCTGAAAAAAAGGGGGAAAAAAATCAAACAGGTGAAGGTGGACATCAGTTTTAGAGTTTCTTTCTTTAGGGTTACAATTTGGCACCTATATTGGATCCAATACTACTATGCTAATTGTGTCAGCTAACTAAGAAGAAAAAACCTGATCACAGTTTGCTTAGGTATGATTTATGTGCTCTGACAGACTATAGATATTCTGCACTGACACAGATATGGACTAAGCAATGCAACAAATTAAACTGTTAATTATTACAGACCAACTGATACTCTTATTTTCTCAGGAGCAACCTTTCTGAAAACACTCCCAGTTCTCTGCTGCATGAAACTGGAAAATTAAACTCATGCTTTTTTAAAAAACATTTTCTCAATGAAAACTGAACAGAGTACTTATTGATTCTGGCAATCACTAGCAGGCCTGCAGGTATTAATAAAGCTGGACACCACTCAGAGCTGCTTTGAATAGGCTACTTGAAGACCTTGACTAGTTGTCAGTGAACATGCGCAGTCAGTGCTCTACTCATGGATTCTTCTAAGAAAGCATACAGGAAACACAACAAAGTAGTCAATAGTGGGCCTTAGAAAACAAATTAATTAAAGATAGAACATGTTAATTGTTTCTAAAGGCAGAAGATAGCAAAACTATTTTTTTGCAAAGAGTAACAGATTAAAAGAATTCATCTTTATCTGTATTGTTTATGTAAATCTATAAAATTTACTGATCTACTGATCCATACTAACTTGCAAGTAGGTTACTTTTCATTTCATAAGCACTGAAAAAAGAGCAATCAAATTCAGCCTACCTCCAATGGGACTGGAAAAATAGTTCAGCAAAGAGAGGGTTCATAGATTGTACTGGCCTACCAATACTGCCTTGCTTCACCCTCCTATTGCAGGACATTTTAGGAAGCTCCAGTGTCATATTGTCTCAAAAATATTCTGAATCACTTAGTAATGGTCTGGATGAATCCATGGAACTGGTGATCAAAAAAACTCCAACAGCAGGTATTAAATGCTGCTCTGTGTCCTTTTCTTAAAGTAATGTTAGTAACCACCATAGAGATTAAATCAGTGCATGTAGATAGCTGGATCCACGGTGGTAGATAATCTCATCTAAGCTCCCTTTCCCATGAAAAGTTGGATCAAATAGTCTTTTGAAGTCCCTTCAAACTTGGACCATTCTATGATTCTATGAATCTGATGAACAGGTAGAAATATGTATTTTGTTGCACGAATTACTGATTAAATGACAACTAGGAGCTAGTCAGTTAAAAGTGGTGTAATGGCAAGCTATGGTCTCAGGATTTGGAGGAAGTGTAACAGGTAGATGAGGTAAATTTAAAATAGCTACTGCCAAATGAAAACAGATAAAAACCTCCCCTCTAATTCAGGAGTGCAGTTTTGGAAATAAAGATTTGTAGGAAACATATATATCATAATCTCAGTTTTAGAAGTTTTAGATTATTTCATTCAAAACTATTGCTTTAAGAAGGTTTGAAAAATTTGATTTAGAATACACACTATTTCAACCTGTCATGATGAAACCTTCATTTTTCCAGATTTAATAATTTTTTTATTATTTTCTTTTTGAAGTTACTGTCTCTGACTTTCATTTTATAGACCTTATATAAAGTCGTAGGTATTAAGTTCTATAATTGTCTAGCTCAAGCTTTTAAAAATTTTGTTCGGTTGTTTTTTGTTGTTCTTGGGTTTTTTTAAGATTTTTTGTGTGGGCAAGAAGGTTCTTTGTTTTTAAAAACTAATTTAAATGGATAACTGCATACTACTTAGTTTTGCAGGACTGATACTTGGCTATGGCTGTTTGTGGTGTCTACCAACATGCTTCCTGGAAACTTTCCCTTTTTTCTTTTGTATATAACATAAACCAAATGCCCCCATAAGCCCATAGAAGATGGCCTAAGCAAGGCTGCAGCATGATAAGGCAATGCAGCCTCTTTGTTTACAAAGACATGTATCACAGTATATCACAGTATATATAGCAAGGTTGGAAGAGACCTCAAAGATCATCAAGTCCAACCCACCACCACAGACCTCAAGACTAGACCATGGCACCAAGTGCCACATCCAAACGTGCCTTGAACACCTCCAGGGACGGTGACTCCACCACCTCCCTGGGCAGCCCATTCCAGTGGGGAATGACTCTCTCCGTGAAGAACTTTCTCCTCACCTCGAGCCTAAACCTCCCCGGGCACAGCTTGAGACTGTGTCCTCTTGTTCTGGTGCTGGTTGCCTGAGAGAAGAAAGCAACCTCCTGCTGGCCACAACCACCCTTAAGGCAGTTGTAGACAGCAAGAAGGTCTCCTCTGAGCCTCCTCTTCTCCAGGCTAAACAATCCCAGCTCCCTCAGCCTCTCCTCATAGGGCTTGTGCTCGAGGCCTCTCACCAGCCTCGTTGCCCTTCTCTGGACAC
>WBNM01019600.1:64585-144540 GCA_013399055.1 Ramphastos sulfuratus
AACCTTGGGGTAAGGTATAGGGGTGGGGAGAAGGTGGAAGGGTGGTTGGGAGCCCCTCCTGGGGTCTCTGATTTCTGGGAGGGGTGTTGTGTTTCTGTATTACCTTTACCTTGTATATTTCTGTAAATATTCCTGTATATAGTGTATATATCTGCTTGTACATTGTGCTGAGCTGTAAATATAGCTTCATCTAAACTTCCAGCCGGCTGAGTTTTAGCCTGGGTCATTTTACAAAGTGTGTGTGTGTGGGGTAACTCCTAAACCCACATCACTAACCTTGGCTGACCAGATAACACACGAGTTTTGCTGCTTGTTTTCTATCTAGCGATAGAGAAGATGGCATTGGCCCCTTCTGGGCTTTCTTTTATCCAGGGCAGGGGGGAATACTGGACTTCTGTATTATTTCTAAGTTGTGTATAATAGTAAATACATGTAAATATATTTTGTATATATGCTTGTAAATTTATCTTTGCTGTAAAATATAGCTTTATCTTACTTCCAATTCATCTGAGTTAGTCTGGTAAATTTACTGTGGGCAGAAGTAATGTTTCCCAATTTCCCAGTTCCCAATGACCAAACATCTTTAATTAAATGGAAGTGAAAGGAAACTGGAGAGGTAGCAGGGGATGAGAAGTAGCACTAACAAACACAGAGAGTCTGAAATGGCTACAGGTCAGACCTTGTAGCAAAGAGGACAAAGAATAAAGCAACCAGGGGGGCAACCATAACTTAACAGATACTGCTGCGATCTCCAAAGGAAGAATGCCAGTGAGAATGTCAGTAGAGTTATGAAGATGAAACACTCCTATAAAATCAGGGAGATAGATAACAAACAACATAGAAAAATAATTTCCTGAACTTCAAGCCACAAGGAAGCCTGGAATAAAGAGCAGTCATTGTTTTAACAAGGTGTTACATCCCATATGCATCTAATAAAACTTACTTGAAAGAAAGTGCTGTGATGCAGGCCCAAAATCTCGGTGTGCCTCATGTAACTGTTTAAGGCGATCCTCTACTGACACCTACACATAAACAAGATTTATATTGCATTTATCTTGTAACATCAGGGCCATGATAATAAAAATGCTTGCATTCATTTTTAGTTAAATAAGTTTGTCTGTGTGTTATAACACTTATTTGTCATCCATACACTCAAGGCTACATCATTTGCTTGATAAAAGTCATGTTCAGATCTTGCAGCATTCTCCTGTTGAATACTGCAGATCAGTAATGAACAATCGTTGTTTCACTATGACTACAGCCAACCACTGATGTTTCCAACCTCCTCCCAACCTTTCTGTTGTTCCATAGTCAGCAGGTCTCAGTCTGACTGTATTGATGTCAGAACTGCTTTTCCATCAGAGAACTATTCAGAAGATACCACTTCACTGGTTGACGTGATTCTCCTCTGGTTTGTTAACTGAAACTACATAGGCACAACCAGCAGCAGTTTGGCTGCTTGGTTGAGAGAGTATACAAACAAACAAAAAAGAAACAACTAACAAGCAAAATACAAACAAAAAACTGCTACCAAATTCCATTAGGAAAGGGAAGGACTGATACATTTTGCCTTTCACAAACGGCTAGATCAGGTTTTGAAAATTCAGTCCCGATACTCCCCAGCTAGAGGCAATGAACTTGTGTCTCAAGTCTTCAGAACACTTAATATCATTGCTAGAAGCCAGGCAAAGAAATAAATAGCTGCTGACTCACAGCAAATATTTCTTACTAAAAGAAACAGTGAGAAAGTACAAAAATTTTAAACTAACTTTATCTGATATAAAAAAGTTCATTAAACTAATCACTGTGAAACTGTGCATGAGTTTAAACTATAATCAGGCACATTGATTTATCTTTCTGAGATCATTTAAGCACAATGATCTTAACTCTCTCCTGTTTCATAAATCTAAACGTGCTATTGCTCACATCTTATTACAGTTCTACTAATACTTAAGTCACTTCAAGTGACATTCCATGCAGAAAACTGCACATTCAAAATAAAACAGCTTTCACAGGAGCTGGAAACACAGCAGAAATATGTACACTGGTTTTCAGTAACAATTATCTATGCAGTAAGTGTAGTGCTGTAAGACATACTAAAAAATGTATGTAGCAATAGTTCCCACTAGTCTCCAGAGGTTAATGTAGTCTCCTGAGTCAGTAAACTGCTGAGTCAGCTTGAAAGAAAAAGCTTTTGTTTAAGCCATAGAAGGAAAGACAGCTCCTTTTGCTGCTTTGGTACCACTAAAGTAACACCTTAAATTAAGAAATAATGAACTAATGGTAATAATTCATCTTTTGAGAACAGAAGAAATTATGAAGCACCCCTTTTCCCCTACTGCATACATTCAAAAGAATACCTGCAGAAGTTTCCACCGCATATTGAGATCATCCAGTTGACGAGACATCTTTAATGATGGATAAAGGTCAAGTGGAGACAGCTGACTTGATAAATCATTCACTGTTTTAACTTTCAAATTGATAGGAGCAATTTCTTCTCTAAAAGCCTAAAAGAGTAAGCAGCATACATTTATGTTCAATGAAAATCTGAGTTGCACAGAAGCCACTGTAAAGTCAACATGGTGCTGACTTGCCCTACATGGTAGCTTATGCTAAACAATTGCATGCAACTCAGTTCTCCTGCAAAACAAGTTTACTCTTTTCAAACTGGTGCTCTTAAAGAAACTTAAGTAAGATTTCTAGTGTTGCCATATGGCTTTAGAGGTTTTTCTTTCCAAAAAGAAATTTGCAATGCTCCATCAGGAGCTTTAACAGCATACAGCCTGTCAAGCACTCTTAAGAAAAACAAATGCTTTCAGTAACTACAGTTTTCCAGTATTAAGCAGCTGACAAAAATTCAATTTAAAAACTATTACTGAATTAGCAATGCATGAAGGAACGTATTTATAGGAAAAAGAAGTGTAATGTTTTACCTGACTGGAACTGGAGAGTAAAACTATTACAAAGAACAAAAAGATGGAAAAGGTTTATTGGATCAAATGGAACTAAATATGGTGTTAAGACAAAATTGACGCAAGTTTTAGTTACAGTTGAAAAGATGCATCAAATGTCTTTCTTGCTGTGAGCAGTTAATTGTTCAATCCTAAAACCAGTTTGATTAAGTAACATGAAACAAGCCAAAACAACACAACTGGAAAAAAAAAGATTTTTTTATGGACAATTCAATTATTCGCCTCCCTTCAAAATCTCTCTCATTAGGCCCAGGAATAGAAGGAATCTACTGGCAATAAAAGAAGTGCTTGGCTTCTGGACAGCCAGCAGGCCTCTATTACTTCAGCAGATGTTTCAGTTTTTTCACAGCAATGACAATCTGAAAAATTCTCTTGTCTGTACTGAAAAAGCCATCAGTATATGACAAATTGCTTCTTAACATGAGAACAAAAAGAGCTATTCAGATCAGCATCTTATTGCTTGCCTTAGTATCTGTATAAAAATGTAAAAGGGGAAGGAAGAGATGCATTACTCTTCTCAAATCAACAGCACTCTGGATATAAATCAGCTTTGACTGCCTTTATTTTAAAGATTTTCATTCCATTAAACCTGAAAATAACAATAAAATACGGAGAATGAGGATGCTTACATTGACACGTGTAATAATGCAGCTCTATGTTAGTTTCATGAGTCCACAGGCTGTGTACATACAGAGCATTTGCACAAAACTGGCTGCAACCCATGGCCCTTCATTCTTCTAATACCAGTGTCTTATGCTGAAGGCATAGATGGTCAGATACATGACACCTGTATCTCTGAATGTTTTACCATATTAATTCCTAAACTTAAAACCTTAGCTTTGTTTGCCAAACAAGCTTGGTGATAACTGCTAAATTCACCTGAAACAGCAATTTTCTCTATCTACATGTGCACACTCACAAGTTCTCCTGGAATTCATGATATCCAGGCACTTTCAGTCAGCCTTCCTGGAGAACATTAGCTATTAGATGATACTGCTTCTTTGGGGAACTCTGTATTACTGGGTGCCCACCCGAGCCATGAAGCTAAGCAGAGGATGACTACTACCCATCATGAATAGCCATGCCTTGTGGTGCTGAGCACTGCATGGGTGACCTGGAACCCTGGCTGTCAGAACTGATATGCCCATCAGAACACTATACGGTAGTATTTGTTCTTAACTTTCAAATAAGGCTAGAGAAGCCAAACTAAAGTAAAAGCAAACACAAACTTCCACAGAATCATAGACATCTGAGATCATCAAGTCCAACCTATCACCTAATACCTTCTAATTAACTAAACCATGGCACTAAGTGCCTCATCCAGTCTCCTTTTAATTACTTCCAGGGATGGTGACTCCACCACCTCCCTGGGCAGCCCATTCCAATGCCAATCACTCTTTCTGTGAAGAACTTCTTCCTAACGTCCAGCCTATATCTGCCCTGGCACAACTTAAGACTGGGTCCTCTTGTTCTGTCACTGAGTGCCTGGGAGAAAAGACAGACCTCCACCTGGCTACAACCTCCCTTCAGGTAGTTGTAGAGAGCAGTAAGGTCTCCCCTGAGCGTCCTCTGCAACTACCTGAAGGGAAGCCAAAACAGGTAATAGATTTTTTTGAAGCATGTGAAAGTAAGGAACAGAAATTAAAACTGTGTATACACTTCTCTATGACTGAACGAGCTCTAAATGTTTTTTTCTAAGAGGAAAGCTGTACCTGATAGCCAAACAGATCTGACAGCTCGTCAAGCCAAAAAGCAGGAAAGCCTACTGTCAACTGCCAGGATGAAAACTGACTCAGCTCACTCATACTCCAGTGCCTGGGCGAAGCTCCACATGCAGTTGTGGCCTAACTATGCATTAGATAATATTTGTAGGAGGAAAATACTTAAATCCTAGAACATTTCCCCCCTCATTCTGTACACATCTGTAGCTGGCTGATCATATGCTTACGCAACCACAGTGTGGTAAAGCACTAGACTTTCTTTGAGAACTCAGATTTATCTTTAAAGAGCTCTATAAAATGTGAATGAGAGCTTAAGTATATGGTGCACACATATCTACTAAGACTAGGGGTAGTAGAATGGAAGGGAATGACTCACGGAGGAGCCCACACTTACTGTGGTTTTATCAATGTGGTCTGGTAATGAATCAATGAGCAAGTCTCCCACAGGTTTCCATCCATTTCTCACATTCTCTGCCTCCTTCAAATCAGCATCAAGATCATCCATAGCACACTGCAGGTCTTTCAGTTTTTCTAATGCTTTGTCCACTTGCTTCTGCCAGATGCTGGCACTGGCATTTAGGTTCTCCCATCTCTCTTTTACCTCTGATGACTGCTTACGCATAGCTTTGGCAATCCTCAAGGCCTTCTCCTCAGGTGTCAACTCTGCAGAGAGAAAGTAAAATTACATTGTTTACATCTTTTCTTATCTACTCAGATTTCTTTACCTACTATTTATCTACTCAGTGCTCCTGAGCTACACACTTCAAGACTCTTAAGTCCAGCATCAATTGAGAGATGGAGGACAAACGGGCAACATATGAAATGAGGGAGGAAACTTTTCGCTTTCCAGAGGTTAGACAAATCTCAAAGTAAATGCACTGCTATGGTGGCAAAAGTTTTCTTACAATGCCTCCAGTGATGCAGCTATTGTTTCTTAGCACTCAATATAGCAAAGCACATTGCAAGTAATTAAATCATTAGAATACATTGAATTTGTTGGTCAGAAGGGAAGGTACATTTGTTCCGGATGTAAAAGTAATGAGGAGTTGTTTGTATCAAAAACAAGAGGTCTAGCCCACCAATTCCACTTGTTGGGATTTTTTTTTTTCAAGTTTTTTTTTCAAATCTTGTTAGCCCATATTAGTTTTGACACACATTAGACTACAAATACTAGAAGAATGTTCAGTAACACAATCCAGATGTCACCCATGTAAACAAAAAACCTCAGCCAACCAACCCACAAAACATGTTTTGCATTTTAATTGGTGGCATAGGCGGGACAGAACATTGCCAAAAGCACATGGCATTATTCTAGGAAGTAGTTATGCAGGAGAAAAAAGTAAGACCAACAGCAACCAAAAGGAGAATGAGAGGCAAGGACAATCAAAACAAGCCAAAATCACTAAAGGAAGAGAGACAAATACCTAGGCTGTAGGATGAAGAGCATGTTTTGACCTCCACAATCAGAAAAGATCTTCTAAAAACTGGTCATGTTAAGAAAGTGTGGGGCTGGGTTGAGGGGCAAAAGAGATTTTGAACTTACCAAGGTATTTCAGAGACTTATTTCATGTCATAAGCTATTGCAGGAAAGCACTGCTCCTGTGCACTCTCCCTGCAAAGCAGAAGCTAGCCAGTCTTAGGGAAAATGCAACGGCAAAAGAGTGCTCCAGAAGAGGAATCTGAGGTACAACGTTGCGACAAAAATCTGCAATGCTTAACTAGATGTGAAGGAATATAAATTATGTGTGTAGCTCTGGGATTTAGAAACATGACAGCAACCCACAACTGGCAGCACTGACAGATCAGAATAAAGATGCAGACTTTGCATCTGTGATAAATTGTACATTGTCTCTGGAATTCCAGCAATTCACAGTAGAATAAACTAGTCATAGGACAATACAGTTCTGGGATGACCTTTACCTCAAACTTTGCAGCAGATTTTTCAAAATATAAAAGCTTAAGTTCTAAGCAAAAACCCCTTCAATATAGAAACTGTTGTTTTAAACTAAAAAATCCCAAAACAACAGGTACAATTTGCTTACATAAAAATAATAAAGTAGTTGTTACTGGAAGTGGTGATGGAATTATTCACCAAGAATTGCAGGGCCAGTGGAAGGAGCATCCTTTGCTGTCGTTTTAAACATGTAAATACAGGTAACATTATAACCAGAGGTAGTTACACATATGCAAAGCTCTAATCTGCCATTTTTAACATGCACTTCTATCTACCCTACTGATTCTACATAAAAGAGTAGAAAGCTGGAAGAGCTTAATGGTTCTAAATTATACTATTAGCAGGTAATTCTGAATGATCAGTCACTTACTAAGCAACATGCTGAAAGTTCTATTAAGAGCCAAAAATCTTGCAAAACTTTGCTCATAAAGGCACTTACAACAGATTCAATAAGTACTTTCTTACTCCAGTAGAATCAATATGAAAAAAGTGGTTGTAGCAACGTATGGGAAGAGAGAAATGGTCTATGTGTCTGGCCAGATAAAACAAGGCAGTTTTATTCATGAGTGACTTCTCACATATTTAGGGAGGAAAAAAGGTTCCAGATTGACCTGTGTGATACAAATATCCCAACAGAAATTAAAAAGGAAGTATCTTTTCACACATTTGTCCAAAAAAACTGTCATTGTGCAGGGTTATCTGCTGCATATTTGAAAACATATTAATTACAAGACTGCTTTATTTTACAAAAGCCTTGTAAGTGCTTGTGAACTTGCTGTAGAAGACATCTACTAGGGAAATAAACCAAAACATGTTTTTTATGAGCTTTTTTTTTTTTCCCAATAAGATAACACATTCTCCTAACTACTGGTTGCATAGCATAGAATTTTAAACCTCATTTTAAAAAAGTCTCAGTGAGAATTTTCTTCTGTGAGCTAGGAATTGATTTCACAGGTCTGTCATTACACACACTGGGAGAGAGAGTTCCTTTTCGCAATGAAAAAATGCTACATAGAGCTTGTTGGGGTTTTTTTGTTCCCACTTTATATAAAGCCCTCTCAATAATCAGCTCTGTTTATCAGAAAGGGAAGGTATTCACCGACCTTGCAGTCAGGGAGAAAGTGTACACAAAAAAGGTATGGTTCTGCAGTGGAACAAAAAACTTGATTTAACAAGCATTTTTTGTCGCAAAGAAAAAGTAAGGAGAGGACCAACAGCTTTTCTGCATCTAGCAGAGACAGAGCACAGTGGAAGGAAAACTTTAAAGCCTGAACTTTAAAACACATCTCTTCCTTACATACTTACATATATGGGAAGTTATCTTGGAAGATGACTTGCTTAAGAATTTATTTTAGATCTCTTAAACTATTCCTGGATCTCAGAGATTTGATTCTAAGCAACTGCTTGAACCAGTAACCTTTCCTTCTTGTTCCTTTTCCTTTTGCTATACTCCTAATAAAATATACTAAGAACTCCAGCTGATTTCATGACTCCTCCCACTTATGTCAAACATTTACTCTTCCTTGGTTCAATCAATCTTTGCAGCAAAAAAGCAATGGTTGACATAGCATTCAGATAGAGTGGAAGACTGTCAAACATCTAAGCAGAAGAACCAAAAGCAGTGCTGTTACTGAATGATGTAGTACATCATTCACTGGGTTTCTAAGAATCTGTCCAGAAAACTTTAGCCTGAATGCAACTGGAATGGGAAGTTAAAAAAAAATAAGTGGCAACTGGTTAATGGGGAAACACAGCAATTAGTCAGATTCCAAGCACCCAACCATGTAAGCATAACCCTATGTGCCACATTTTTCTCTCATTCAAGTATCTATTGTACATGTTTTTAAAACAAATTAAAAGCAGTTAGTTTCATCCTTCCTTAGGTTCATAGAATGGTTTGGAAGGGACCTTAAAGGTCATCTACTTCCAACGCCCTTCACATGGGCAGGGACACCCTCCACTGTATCATAGAATCATAGAATGGTAAGGTTGGAAGGAGACCTCAAGGATCATCCAGTTCCAACCCCCTGCCATAGGCAGGGACACCTCCCACTAGTACAGGTTACTCAAGGCCTCATCCAACCTGGCCTTGAACACCTCCACAGAAGGGGCATCTACAACATCACTGGGCAATCTGTTCCAGTGCCTCACTACCCCTATTGTGAAGAATTTCTTCCTAATATCCAGTCTAAATCTGCCCTCCTCAAGCTTCACAGAATCACAGGAAGATCCAGCTTGGAGAAGACCTACAGGATCACCAAGTCCAACCTAGAACTACTCTACAAGATTCACCTTAAACTATATCCCTAAGCACCACATCCAAAATAACCCTTAACACATCCAGAGTGGGCGCCTCAACCACCTCCCTGAGCAGCTCATCCCAGTGCCAGACACTCTATCCATGAAAAACTTTTTTCAAATGTCCAATCTAAACCTCCCCAGCCTCAGCTTGAGGCCATTCCCTCTTGTTCTGTCTCCAACTACCTGTGAGAAGAGACCAGCACCAGCCTCTCCACAATATCCCTTCAGGTAGCTCTAGACAGCAATGAGGTCTCCCCTCAGTCTCCTCTTCCTCAAACTAACCAGCCCCAGCTCCCTTACTTGCTCCTCATAAGAGTTATTCTCTAGGCCCTTCACCAGCTTTGTTGCCCTCCTCTGGACCCACTCCAGCACCACTGCATCTCTCTTGTATTGCAGTGCCCAAAACTGAACACAGTACTCGAGGTGTGGCCTCACCAAAGCCGAGTACAAGGGGCAATCACCTTCCTGCTCCTGCTGGCCACAGCATTTTTAATCCAAGCCAGGATGCCATTGGCCTTCTTGGCCACCTGGGCACACTGCTGGCTCATATTCAGCTGCCTGTCTATTACAACCCCCAGATCCCTTTCTGCCAGGCAGCTCTCCAGCCACAGTGCCCCAAGCCTGTAGCTTTGCTTGGGGTTATTGTGACGCAAGTGCAGAACCTGACATTTGGCCCTGCTGAAATTCATCCCATTAATGTTGGCCCATTGATCTAGCGTAGCCAAGTCCCTCTGAAGAGCCTCTCTACCCTCACTGAAATCAACACTGCCACCTATCCATTTCCTCTCATCTTATCACTACAAGCCCTTGTAAAAAAAAGGCCCTTCTCAGATTTCTTGCAGACCTCTTTCACATACTGAAAGGTTGCTGTAAGATCTCACCAGAACCTTCTTTGTCTATTTAGGTTTTCTTCTATTAAACCTGAGAGTTCTTCAAATCAGAGAAAACAAAGTAATTATAATGAATGAGAAAAGTGTCTGCAGGATTAAAGACAAGTAACCTTTGGCCTACAAAAGACAGAATTCCGAAAGCAGAGAAAATGAAATCTGTTAACCTCATATATAATGAGCTTCTGTAAAGGGCCTGGAGTATGGATTCCACATAAAGGCAAATGAGATTAATGATAGTAAATATATGTATCTTTTTATAATGTTTGTTGATATTTCCCATGGGGTGCTGGTGGGGAAGACGCAGAAGGATGAGACAGTTTGTAGTTGAGAGATAATTAAGTCATCTCATAGCATCTCTTTCCATAAAATTAAAGATTATAACAATCCTGAGAACCACGCCTTTATCCAGAATAACCTGTGTAACTTGATGACATAATCAAAACACATATAATACTCTTCACTAAAAACACTCTTTTGTAATAAATGGTGTGATCCAAAGCAAGTTCACAATATTTTTGCACACTGGATGTCCACAGTTTGTGTTGCTCCATGAACATAAACCAGGTATGAATTCAATTTTAATCTGCTCCTGCCACAAAACTAGAAAAATCCATACACAACAATGCCGATAACAGCATCACCAAGCTACTATGTCTTCTTCCAATTCTCACTGAAGGGAGAGTAATAATGGAGAGATGGCTATAACCGCTGCATCCCAGTTCCCCAGTTTAAGAGGGACAGAGATTTGCTGGAGAGGGTCCAGCGGAGGGATATGAGGATGATTGGGGGTCTGGAGCACTGCCTGATGAGGAGAGGCTGAGAGACCTGGGGCTTTTTAGTCTGGAAAAGAGAAGACTGAAAGGGGATTTAATAAATGTTTATAAGTATCTAAAGGCTGGGCATCAGGAAGGGGGGACAGGCTCTTTTCACTTGCTCCCTGTGATAGGGCAAGGAACAACGGATGTATGCTGCAGCACAAGAGGGGAACTTCTTTACTCTAAGGGTCACAGAATACTGGAACAGGCTCCCCAGAGAGGCTGTGGAGTCTCCTTCTCTGGAGACTTTCAAGGCCTATCTGGATGCATTCCTCTATGACCTGAGCTAGATTGTATGGTCCTGCTCTGGCAGGGGGGTTGGACTCCATGATCTCTTTGGGTCTCTTTCAATCCCTGACATCCATAGAATTAATTCTATGTTTTTTTCCAAAGCACTGCAACTGGAATTTGTAACAAGGCCAAGGATCAATAAATTATACTTTATTTTGGCACAGCACATATAGCAAGTATCTCCTCAGCAAGACTGCAGGAGACAAATACACATCCCCTAACAGCATTTCCAAACAAAACAAAGGCATCTATTTTATTCCAAACCAATACAACACCAGAAAATAAAGACACATCAGGCAGAACAAAAGACAGGGACCCTTGACTTTTGGGCATCCAGTAAAACCAGAGATTTTAAAAAATCAATGTTATAAATAATTTTAAAACTTCAAAGTAAGCTTCCTCAACCTGTTTTATTCTTTATACACTTTTTGTTTAATATTCTGCAATTTCCAATTTGCTTTCTTGAGGCTCATTCACCATATTTTTAAGCTATGTTTCCTCTGGAGTGTAAGAGGGGTTTTTTTCAGGCAAGATCCTAACCTCTGACATTTATCACATCATCCATGTTGCTAGTAGCATAACGGAGAATTCTGTAACAGACAAAGCTTTACTGGTTTCCAGAGTCTTTGAAATAAGGCAACAGTTAAATTTCAAGAAAATGGAAATGAATTCATAGCATCATAGAAGGGTTTAGGGACCTCAAAGATCATCTAGTTCAAACCCCCTGCCATAGACAGGGACATCTCCCACTAGAACAAGTTGCTCAAGGCCTCATCCAACCTAGCTTTGAACACCTCCAGGAAGAGAGCAATTCCTTGAACTTTAGTAATATGACTGCAGCAGGCAACCATGTACATCCTACAGGATGAATTTCAAGATTCTACTAGGTGGACTAAACTTGTAGGGTGGCATCTATTTGAAAATGAGACAGAGAGATAGTTTGAGATTCTTTCATGGCTATCTGTACATTACTCTAACCTTTTGAAGAAACTCTAAAAAGTCACAAGTGAATGAGTTTCAACTACAACAGAGGCAACAACATTCAAAATAGTATAAACAGTTTCTGGGTGTGATTCCACTGACTTCCAGTGGGCTATACCCACTTCATGTAAGTCCTGCTTCTAATGTTCACTTTGAAGACTTTACACTCAGCCAATCTGCACAGCAGGGAACAAAAAACCTATTCCAGAGGTGTGTGATACCCAGTAGACAGGCACGAGTGGCTGGGAATGGAAATGCTGCCTGCTACATATGTTAGAAAGAACAACTTGCCTATTTCAAGTGAGATCTTCCTTTCTAAAAGGAAAAGTTATGGCAGTAAATTTATCTGAATGTGTGCAGTAGTACGAAGCAGAGAAGTTTGATTTTGTCTGAAACAGGTGAATATGTTGTGTATCTACAAATTTAAATCAATTATATCCATGCAATTCACTGGTATTTCACTTATAACACAGATGTGATTTATTGGGTTTTCTACACTTACATCTAAGAGGGATAACAGATGGTAAGTATTTAAATTTTAAATGATATGTTTATCACAGCAACCTTGGCTACGAAACAGCAGCTTTCAAAGATAAGAAGAACAGAAGCTACTGAAGTACTGCAACAATACTGCAAACTCCTGGAAACATTCACTGTTGCAGTAAGAATCACTGTAGTGGCATGTTTTAATCTGTTAGGATGTTAGTTTTTGTTATCTTCTAAAAAATCATCTCCACTTCCTCACTGCACCAGTGGAATTTTAAGGACAGAATTTTAGCAAAGCCAGATCATCACGCTGTAGAACCCTGAGGACAGAAAATACTGTTTCTGATTTCTTTTGTGTTTCCCATGGCCTGTAACCTCACTAACACTACAGAGACCTAATAAGCCAACAATACAGTAAGTATGTCATTGAGAATTATCATTATTAGATCTATGTTTTCTTCTATGGACAAGTGACAACAAAGTTCACAGGTGAGCATTTCCAATTTTCTTATTCTGTCTGTTTATAAAATACAGCAGTTGGCCTGCTGGTTTATCAATTGGTTCTACTCAGATGCTGAAACAACTCAAAGGCAAGGAGAGTGTGAAGCTTGCTTTTTTATGATAGACCATCGCTACAGAAACATGGCAAACAAAATCAGAAGACACATGGGGGATAAAATTAAATTAGAAGGAAATTTCTTGAAAGCTGAAGAAGAATGTTTCAGCTACTGCACACTCAGCAGAAGGCCAACACAAGAAGCATAAAGTCAAAGTGAGAAAGAAGAAACCAAGGCTTGCTCATAACTTGCTTTTACATTCTTGTAATATGTTTGCAATTAACAAGAACTTTTTAAACAACAATGGGTTATCAGAAGGCATTGTATGGTCTCTTTGAATGGAACAATGAATGCATCTAGGCACAAGTCCTAAAAATAGGTCTTGGTTGGTCAATATTGAAACTGATTCTTATTAATTTTCTTGTAAATCTCTCTCATCCCTTGTCCTTGCAACAATGCCTTCCCCAGCATGAAAAGACTGGGAGGCGGAGGGGGGTTGGGGTGTGTGTATGAGGTGAAGGAAAAGGGAGAATGAATGGAGAGGGAGAATATAGACAATTATGTCATAATCTTTACCCTCTTCAGGTTAGCTAACCCTTTCCCCTAAACACTCCTGCTGCCATTATACAAGGTTAAGAACTATCAAGTAACAGAGATTTATTTTTTAAAAAGAAAAGCTTTTGCTATTTGTATTATAGAAGCAGCCAAAATGATGTTCAAATCATGACCATACCACACTGTGCAGTGCTCATCAGTATTTTTTAAAGACAGCTTACAATCCAAAACTACACTCCTTCCCTTTTGGCAATATAAAGCGTACATCACTGATGTCAAAGAGTTATTTTTAATCTGCTGCACAGAATGACATCTTCCCATTCTCTCTCATCATTCACTGCCCTGTTGGACATGCTGAGAGTGACCTGCAGTTATAACAAGGTGGGAAGGTGTCATAAGTTGGGAACTGTAGGATTAAAAACATCCTCTAGGGACTGTAAGAGTCGCAAAATTGTTATTCAAACTCATAATGCTGTTATCTCTTTGTAAGTTCATGACAAGGCCTGTTTGCTCTCCTTTTCTCTCCCTCCTGCCTGCTCTCTCTGGTAGGAGCTACTTACCTAGGTAAACATGTAGGGAGTGGGTCTAGTTATGGCTGCAGAGGCCCTGTTTGGGCCTAGTGGCAGGCAGAGGCACTGGGGTGGGGAGAAAAGGATCACTGGAGATTGTAGATTTAATTTTTGGTATGGGGAAGATTTAAGGGGGTTGCTATGAACTGCTGTATATTCTCTGTAATTTTTCTGTATCTTTCTTTTCAAATATAATTCTCTATTTCTTTCCAATTCATCCCAGAGAGTCTCATTCTGTCAGCTCTTTAAAAACCATGACAGAAGGTGACAAGAATGAAGGAGTCAAGCTGAGCCTAGTAAAGAGGGAAAGAAAGGTGTGATTTTCCTGTTTGTCTTTTTATTTCCCACTACAGACTCAGTAATTAAACATTTATTTGAAATATCAATAAATAGTTTTCTTTCCCCAAGCTAAATCTATTTGACCTGTAACAATACTTTGCACAGGATCTGCACTGTCCCCATCTTGACCCATGAACTTTTCTGTTCTTCTATCTTCCGCCTTCATCCCACTGAGCTGATGGAAGTGAGTGAGCAGACAGGTGAGATCTTGGGTAGTAGCCAAGATTAACTCACCATGTTCAAAGAGATTCTACAGACCTACTGACTGTGAAGAGAGATGAGAAAAATAAGTTCAATACACATCTCTGAAGCTTCCCAGCCTTAGTATTTGGTAACTTTTCAAACTGACAACAAGAGGCATTCATACATCACTTAAAGATCACCTGACTGGACATTGTTGTTACACAGTTTACCATGGCCATCAAATTCCCTGCTATTTGGTTATCATTGCCATCTGTATGGCACAATATAGGAATGAGAACAAGACTGTATAAGAAGAGTCTATGGTGCAGCTCAATCTAAAGCTGGGTTTTGCACCTTCTGTCAATGCAGATCAGTTCACTAATATTAACTTCTAAAAAATGAACATTTTATGCACTGGCATCATTTGTGCTGGGTGGCTCTAAGACTTTAGACAGGAGAATCTGACTTCAAACTTTTGTGTGAAAGAATGAGCAAATAGAAAGGGGCATTGCTTGTGATTAAGATCAACTAAAACATTACAGATGGGATATATCAAATGAGTTTGAGAGTAAAGACAAATGAAATGTTTCTAGCAGTTCAAAAAGGAAGTAGTAAGATACATTACAGCAGCTAACTTACCAAAACTAATCAGCAATTGATATTTCTGTAAAAGTAGATTGCTACCTTTTCCAAGAACAATTCTTATGTAATTAAAATAATTTATAATGTTCTGGATTATATCAGGAAAAAAATGTAGAACTTAATTACACAGGTATCTGATGTATTTGTCTATTTGGCTGTTGGGCGGGGAGAAGTGTCAGATGAAGGAAAATTAACAACTCCTTTTTGGTCTCTGATATAAAGAAATGTCTCAACAGATACTATGCAAATATAATTTCTAGGATAGCAGTTGTTTATTCCTTAGTAATAATTCATCTAACGTTTGAATCTGTAATGACTGCCTTTCTAAAGCTGATTCCTTCTATTTCTAATGAGATACACCACTGAATAAATTTATTATAGTTGTGGTGTAAAAATTTGGAACAACAACATACATGAATTTGAATGTGCATCCCTGACCTACTATTCTAGGTACACTAAAAGTGTAGCAAGATAAGGAAAAAACCCAAACACACAAACTTCCTCATATACACACACACAAAACCCCCAAAAAACCCAACAAAAAGAAAACCCCACACAAACAAAAACAACCCAAAAAATACCACCACCACCACAAAACCCAACCAATAAAGAAAAAAAACCCAAAAAAAACCCCACAAAAAAATCACTATCCCACAACAACAACAAAAAACCCACCAAAACCCAACATTGGAACTGGTGACCTCAATGTTTTGAATCTAAAACTGGAAATAGTTTTTTCTACTTCTACTATTAAAATATGAGTACTTACAAAGAAGAGTACTTTGAGGTTAAATCACTGAAAGAAAAACAATCAAGATGTGGTCTGGAAAATTCTGAAGTCAAATCAAGTAATTGGGATGTAAAATATGTACTGGAAACATGGAAATCCTTTTTCTATCTTTTTTACCCTTCCCAGAAGACAGTATTTTCTGACCTGCTTTTGAATGCAAGCTCCTTCTTGGTTCCTCAGGCCCCTCAATTGGCTGGTCAGCAAGGAAAATGTGTGCCTGGTCAACAGCATTGAGAATGGTTTGCTCTTTATCCTTCAGTTCACGCCTCAGTGCCTTTTGGAAAGGGAAAGAAAAGTGCCATTTGTAAATTGATCTTCCGAACAACAGAGATTATCATAGAATCACAGAATCTACCAGGTTGGAAATGACCTCCAAGATCATCCTGTCCAACCTATCACCCAGCCCTATCCAATCAACTAGACCATGGCACTAAGTGCCTCATACAGTCTTTTCTTGAATACCTCCCAGGGATGGTGACTCCACCACCTTCCTGGGCAGCCCATTCCAATGGCAAATCACTCTCTCTGTGAAGAACTTCCTCCTAATAGCCAGCCTAAACTTCCCCCAGCNCCAAACCCCTGGTCCAGATCAGATTATGCCATTTTCCGTTTTCACCTCTCTGCCTAGACCTGTCTAGTAATAGCCAACATGGTTTTCAGACTCCAAGATAAAGAGGAGTAAAGCTTACTAAACATAAATGGCAATAAATTAATTAATGATAGAAGAGTAGTTTTTAGAAAATTGACCTGCAGAATTTAGCACATGAAAGATGATGGTAGGTTTTACACTTAACAGAAACTGAAACTACTACATTCAACTTCTAAAACAGAAAGTAAAGGGTTTATTTCATATTAATGTGACTTATAATACATAGTAGATTACTACAACCAACTATTTTTCCCTTTTTTGTTAGCTGGGCTAACAGAAAAATTTACCTACTGAAACCTCAGAAGAGAATTCATAATTGCAAAAAACTGCAAAACTACTCAAGAAGAGAATCTTGAGCACACCATAGACTTCTTACATTATAATTTATACCTTCCTGGTTTTTTATGCCATATGCAGAAATTTTTGGTAACAGCTACTCAGAGTTGCAAAACCTTATTCCTTGCTTCTTAGCAGTAGTTCTATGTCTCCTTTTCAGCTACTAAACAAGAACAGCAATGACAACACATGATGCAAGAATAACCAAATGAATCAATAACAGCTTCTTGTCCATCTAAGCAAATCTGTCTGCAACAGGACAAAAGAGAAGCCTACTTATAAATCTAATCTCATCTGTCACGAGTGGACTGAAGAAAGATTTCATTGGGAAAAAAAAAAAAACAATCTCACATCTACAAGAAAGCTATAGAGATTTTAGTAGAGGGAGAATTCTTTTCCCTATTGCCAGCTATCCTTTTCAGGGAGAAAAATCAGAAAATGAACGCTAGACTTTTAGTATAAATTAAATAAATAGTAAGTGAAGGTATAGAAAAATTCTATAGTGGCATCTCAAAACCTGTCACTGACACTGTTCACTAATAAGGTAAATGTATTGATTCAAGTATTTTTGAGTTCTGCTGGATATGCAGATGTGAACACAAAATGAAATTATGAATGCTGAGCACATAGCAGAATTATTTTTTCCCATGATGCTCTCTTTACATTTAAAATGCACAATGATAGTTTAAAGCTATATTGGTCATACAAAAAGAGGCTGTATGCAACTTAGACAGTAATTCATACCACTGTATTCTGCAATTCTAAATTGCACAATTACTGTGGACTTTAGGCAATGCTTTAAAATGCAAGCTTCACTTTCCTCAATAATCTGACTGGTGAAAAGACTATAACATCCTATGCCTGCATTTCCAATAGTTTTACTGCATTTGCAAATTTTTTCGTGTTTCCTACATAATCTAGGACATGGATTTTTAAAGATTCCTGGAGAAATCAACACTAGCTTTAGACATTATTGATTCTTATTTTAAAAGAAAAAAATACCTGGAAACCTAAAATCTGGTGTGTTGATGCAGTGTCAATACCATTTTCAGAGCTGACCTTAAACACTAGGCCAAGAATAATTTTAAAAATTCCTACTCTGAGACCTAAAAGAACTCTTCCACTAGTAGGTACTACACTTCTGAACGTCTTATGTAGTATTACACAAAACAACAACTACAAACAGCATCAAAGCATTTATTTTGTAGGTACGAGGGGCATCCTTCAAGTTATTTGACTATGGAGAGTAATCCAGGACCCCACTAATGTGATCCTTTCTTGAGGAAGAAAGTAAAAAGTATTTGCACTGGATTTAGAAGCTTTATCCATCTGTTACTCTGTTTTGACTTGTTTCTCCTTCTGTAACTGTGAAACATGTTTTTCCCTTTATAGCTTTGAAAGTTATATTCCACTTATTCTTTTATACCAATATCATCTTAGCCATTTGCCTGCTCTTCATTACAGCGGCTCACAATTTCTAAACCAAAAACTTCTCTTCTTACAAGCTAACATTTTTTAACTGACTGTCTGAATTTATAGACAAGGAATTTACCTAAACCAAGGCCTTCCAAAATTTGTTGGGAATACTTTATAGGTGAAGCTCTTTCCACTCTTGAAATTTAGAAAGCCAGAAAAACTTCCACAATTCATGAATTTTTACACTGTTTAGTATATCCTGTAAGCATCTACTTCCGTCATCTTAAATTTGTTTTACGAGTAAAAAAAGTGGGCTTCCAAAATTATGTACTGTCGGTTTACAGCTTCTTTTTTAGTCTTTTGAATTGTACAGGCCTGTATGGAAAAATTAAAGGAGTAGATTGGCTTAATAGTTCCAACAAATGAAAGAAAAGCTAATTTTAAAGAAAACACATGGAATGTTTCTTAAAAACAAAACATATTTAAATCAGGTCTCATTATTCACTCTTTGAAGGAAGTAAAGATGCACATTATTCTAACTCTCATCAGTTTATTACATTGCAGTTTTAAGTGCCAATCAGCAGCTCCTGTACCATTTAACTACATAGCCATCATTATTTTGCATCCAATGCTTGAAAAACTCCTGTTACTTTTATGCACTAAAAAGAAGTTGAAAACAGTGATGAATCAGGACGTGGAGAGTAAGTTGGATGATTGAGGAAATTGGAACTATGGAAAGAAGAAATGTATATGAAGATCGGATAGAGATCAAGGTTGTGATCATGTCTCTGCCAGCTCTCTGCGGCATTAAAGAATCAACTATAAAATAAGCATAGCATGTTTAAAAGCTGCTCCTTCATGACAGATGTTACAACATATAAACATAAAATTTCAAAAAGTATTTGGTCTCTGTATACATCTCTATATGAAAGTCAGTTTCACAATGTATCTACCCCAGTTGATACAAAATACATTTAAATAAAGAGCAATATTTGAGACCTAACAAGAGAAATAATGGAGAAAAACAGTGCCTTATACGCAACCATTAATCCCTGGAGATACATAGAGATACATACAGAGCACATGAGACTTCAAAGAGAAGACCAAATGCTACTTATTTTGATAATCAGTGACAAGTGACCAAGACTAGAATAAGGAAAGGAAAGGAAAGCAAAGACTGGGATGGGTGGGTGGGGAGACAGGGGCAAGGGAAAAAAGGAGGACATTGTTTGCTTTTGTAATAAATACATAATGAGTATTTCAGACTCATTTTTTAAAAACAGATGCATCTAAACAGAAGTTTAAGTTTTGGATGTCTATCTCATGTCACTTGCAAACCCTTCTCAAGAAGGACTAAAACCAAGCATGTGGCAAAAGCTGCACTTTTCTAAATAATCTCACTTTACCACTTACCATTTGATGCCTCTGCTCCCATAGTGGCAATACAAGAGTGACCACCAAATAGGGTGGCAACTACTAGGGTCTGACATGAGAATAGGCCAGGAAGTCACATCCACAGTAAATTCCCTTTTTGCCTGCATGCACAGGGAATCTAAATTGACAGGCACGTAAAAGCATAGATGCGGGTAAAAGAGAGAACTGGACTATGCATACAGGTGATTTTAATGTCAGATTCCTTAAACCATTCACTTTGATTTATCAAAGGGAAAAACAAAAACCAAAACAAAAAACCAAAGAAGCTTCAGACCATAAATAGGGCTATTTCTTCACTAACATTCTTTGTCTCTTGATAGTTTCCATTCCCTTCCCACCCTGTTCAATGGATGAGTGCACATGCTGCTAGCTATTCACTGAACTACCTGCTAACTTTGTATATGCACTAACAGATAAACGTTACATGAAATAAGCATATGCAACTAATTCTCAAAGACTTTCAGCAGTAGTACAGTCAAAGGGATAGGAGAACGGAAAGTATGCTTTATCATCTACTGTTTGGACTTAAAAACATTTAATATGAAGCTGTCGTTAATATTTTAAAAACTAATAAAATGACAATCTCAAACATTTATGTATTTATGTGGTGACACCTTAATTAAGATAGCATAATTTACTTCCTTCTAAACTTGTTAAAGTAGTTATAAAACAGTAAGGTTGTTTTCTTTTAAATGCATTTTTTAAAATCAGAAAAAAGATATTTTGAAGGTTATTTGGAAAGTTTTCACTTGAAATAACTTTGCAGAGACTTTGAAAGGACTCCTTTCAACACCAGAAAAGAATCTAATACTACTACAGTGACAGAGGTAAGCTTAATTTTCATACAGATTGTATCAAAAAAGACATTAAAAAGCTATTCTTGAGTTGAACAGTACAAGGCTACATTTTTCTTAAAAATTAAAATTGTTTTCAGCAGTTAATGATTTGCCAAGAAAGAACCTCTCTAGTCTTCTCTGACGGATGAACTGCTGCAAGTCCTGCGTTCCCTAGAGGTGCTACAGGATCTAAATTGAACTAGGGATGAAGAGAGACACTGCTTAATTGAGCAAAGGTTACAAAATCGAGGTATAATGATGTTCATTAATACATCTTCCTGCACTAATAATCTTATGTAACTGGATTTTTTATGTCCTAGCCCAGCGAAATGAGAATTTGTTATTTGTGTTCCTAGGTCAATGATAACCAAAGTCTTAGTTGCCCTGAGAAGTTTGGAAGGCTTGACAGAGTAGAGCCTTTGGGCACTGTAAAGCATGGAATGCTTGCAGGTGTTTGTTTTGGTTTTTGCTTGGTTTGTTTGGGTTTTTTTTCATATGATTTAGAACTATGTTGGAAAAAAAAACAACAGACTGCATCCCTGAGCTATTGACCCAGCAAAATCAAAACAAAGTTCTCTTCCCCGCTGATACAACTACTGCAAATCCCCAGGATTATAGCCATTCTGGCTTTCTCCAAAAAGGTAAGTGGAACCCTGTTGTGATGGGTTTCCTACACCCTTAGCACATATCCACCGAACTTGCTCTACTGGGCCTTTTCCCCTTCTTCAAGAAAGCAATTTTTAAAATATTCAGCTCTGCATTTTGCTGTACTAAAATAACTCTCTAATTTCTATGCTCAAGTTTTTTCTCTTATCAATGGCAATACTGACCAGGACTGCTAAAGGGACAGCAATCTGGATTTTTGGGTGGTGGTGGAGTGGTGTTTCTGTGCTCGAGTTTTTTTAATGGGGACCAAAAAAAAAGTATCCTTTAAACAACAGAACAAAACATGCTAGAATACAACAATATTTTTGCTCATCCAGCCAGTTTCTAAGCTAACTGAGTATATTTTAGTCTAAAACCACTGCAATATGACAGGAGTTTTGCAATGCAAAACTACAGGACACACGAGAACTGTTAAATATGGTGTTTTTGAATAAAACTACAAAAAAAGAAAATATTAAAGAAGACTTGGTTTACACTGTTTTGCCTGGAGGAGTGGGGAGTAGTGTTTTAAAAATATCACTTTCAGGGGAAAAAAAAAGAAAAAAGACTGTTTCACATATCTAATCAGGATTTAACATAAGAATTCATGTAGGTTTTTTCCAGAGACAGACAATGTCTGACTCACAGAGTGTGGAATCTGACAGAGAGGAAGGTTCTTGAAGCAGTCCAGTCTTTGGGTGATGGAAAAAAATATTTAACACAGCAGCGGTAACCGTTCTGTTGGCAGTGGAATCAATTTTCAAATGCAGAACCGTTTGTAAATACACATTCAGTTTTAAATCAAAGGACTACAATGTGCCTTTGGTGACAACCATCCTGCACCAAAACTGAAAGACTAAGGGTTTGTTATTAAAAAAACCCAAAAAACCCAGAAAAACTCTAACAAACCAAAAAATCCTGTACTCAAGGAAAAGTCACAAGTAGGTTTGCAGGGCATAAAGAGAAATGAACATGTAACTTTTGGATTTTTCCCTGAGAAGATTACACAGTTCAGACTAAAAGAATTAAGTGGCAATGTTTGTGTTTAACAATTAGAGATGATCGAACTCTCCATTTTATATCAGATCCAAGTAACGGCACTTCAAAAGTGAAGTAACCTTGAACATTAGGCCATGGTTCAAAACAAACTGAGGAAGAAAACGCCACCTACGTATCATCTATGCAGTCCATAGGATTTGTTTATGGCAGAAACAGACATATATGACAGACTAAAATAGCTCACCATGCCCCAGTGATTTATAAAGCAGTAATGTGCTCAATGAAATCACTTTTGTCCTACGGTTACCACTCTGCAAACACATTTTATGCCAGACAGGCAGGAAGTGCTCTGCATCCCTGATGAATGATCGAGTTATGTAGTACTGATGTGTTCCTTACTTCAAGAGCCTGGCACACCTGAGCACCAACACAGATAAGGAAAACCGAACAGCAATTTGAAACTTTGTCTTATTATTGACTTCAGTATTGGTTTTAGGAGTGCTGATGATGAGAAGTATTCCCTTAAGAACCCAAAATTTAAAAATTGACAGCTTAACAAATAATGCATTTCCAGTCATTCCTTCCAGACATTAACTAATATCAGCAGATTAGAAAGATGACAGATTGTGACGTGGCAACCACTTCACAATTATTTTGCAGTTCAAATATTTTCAGTTAACTGAGAGAACCAGATCTAGAGCAATACTGATTTACCACCTCTCCTGTCCCAATCACTTGAGCAGGTCAGACAATCTACTTTAATAAGGGTTTCTCCTAAACAACTGACTAGATGGCAAACGTGATTTTAAAATCTGATGCGAGACAAAAAAACCTCTCAACCTCTAATAACTATTAGACTTTTAACAGTACTGTGTGATCTAGAAACTGTGAACTTTGCTTAAAAAACAAACAACTCAAAACCATAAAACAAAGTTGACCAAATGGAAATAGTATATGTGGAAAAATCCTCCATCTTCAAAGCATTCTCTTTTTTTAAGGAAAATGTTTTGGTTTCCATTGCTACCAAAACTTTTCTTCAATCATGAATATACAGATGTAGTAATCTTGCAGTATCTGTCAAGTGCACTGAATATTTTTTAAATTAAAATGTTGTTTTAAAGTAAAAAAAAGTTCACCAACTATTACACTTAACATATGCATGCCAAAATAAATAATGAGAGACCTTATGAAATTTTACGTGGAATATGTGAAAAACATCTACCATTCCTATAGGTAAAAAGGTTTTGTTTAAAATTTAATATTAGTAGCATATACAAACTGAAAGCAACTTCCTACACAGAAGAAAACAAAAGTGATTTGATTAGGTTATTTGTGGAATTAATGAAAATGAATTGTCGGTATTTTTTAAGACAATTCTCCAAGTATATAGACTTAGAATAAACTCTACCATCAACTATTCATGGAAAATCCATGATGTCTTTTTTCCCATTTACAAGTTCTTGAAGACACAGGATGTGAGTATTCTGTAATCCAATAGAAGTAATCATGGGCATTCCTGTACACCTCTGACAGAATATGGGAAGAGAAGTAACTCTCTCTACTTGCTTCATCTTGCCTGTTCTCCCAACCTCTGCTACTGGCTTCTGTTGGAAACAGGACAACAGCTTAGGGACAAACCAGAACCTTTATTCTAACATGTACAAGAACAACTGTTCAGACAAAGGGAAGTGGCACTAAGAAATCCACAGAGATGCAATGTCATTTTAGATTGTCTGATAAAATCCCCCAAACAACCACCTAGGAAATGATCACTGTATGATGCCAAATACACCATTGCAGTCTCTTTCAAAGGTGTTCAGAGAAATTACACTCTCTAAAAATCAACTTTCAAGACAAAGCAATATCTATCCACAGAAGTTACATTTCTTCCACAGTCTTCCTCAAAGTTTTATTTCCTTTGAAAAAGCAAATGAAATGTGTGTGCTCAATGCTAACCTCAATTAGCTTCAAACTTTAAAACTGGGCAGAGCACAGAACAGTAGGGCTTTGCACAAGTTTTACTACATAGTTACATAAATATCATCTTAGTTTCAACCTACTGCCTAGGGGCTGGAACTAAATGAAATTTAAGGTCCCTTTCAACTCAAACCATTCTATGACTGAACCCCAACAAATGATGTTATGGTGGAGACACTATTAGAGTGTCAAATTCACATCTCTTCTTTATGGATAGCAACTGGTATAACTTCTTTTATATCAGAAAATACTAACAGGGAAAGGTGGGGGACAGGGTAAAGAACATCCTAAACATGCAATGCCTCCAGTCTGACACAAGGCATGAAACATCTGTTGCGTATTAAACTGCTTATTTCTTAATTCGGCAAGACCCCTCAAATACTCTATTAGCACTAGTAACTACATATATCTCCAGTGTCTTGCACTACTCTCATGCACCATGGAACTGTAACCATCAACATGAGAGAGAAATTCCAGTTTAATTCGCTTGCCAGGAATAGACAGGATTGGGGTTTGTTTAGTCTGCATTATTACATGGCACTGACAAACTGCAGGCTTTAATAGGCCATAAGAGTCCTGCCTCAAACTGAGATGATAATACCATTAAGAAGTTGGGTGCTGCACTGCTGTCATTAAAAGAAGTTAAACTCAGGTTACCTTTTGCTCACTTCAGACAATTACAACTTCCTCACCATTTCTTCAAACAAACATCAATGGGACAAGTCTAATACGCCTGGCCTCATAAACTACTTTACTTGCTAAATGGTCCCTTACCACATTGCTGCACAGGTCCTGAGAAAATTTTTTTAGTCATTGCAGTTAAAGCTCCACACACTCAAAAGCAACTCTACTGTATGCCGCACTATGAATATTCATTCAGTTTATGAAGATAGGATGCACTTTGTGAGTATGCTCATGTTTCACAGACAAGAAATGTTTTGTCTAGCATCAGCTTCATTAGTGCAAGTTTATGCTGAAGAATATGGTTTTTAAAAAAAAAATTCGTTGTACTTCATGACACCACCTATGAATTACAAATAATCAGGAAAGTGAGATCACTCCAAAAAGTCTCAGAGGAGCATCGCCTGTCTGACAATTGTGCAAGGGGAGGCATATTTCTCTCTGCAGGAGGAAGCGCTGGCACCAGAGCACAGTGGAATACTAAAGTAGCAAAATACTAGAGACTAGTTGCAATTTGAGACTACCTCTAGTGTTCCTATTCTGGTTTTTGGGTTCTGTTGTTTGTATGTATGCACACATGACAGAGAACTGCCACCAGAAATCTTTTCAGAAGCATAAATCCTGTCAAAGGTAATTACTCCTCTTTCTTAGAAACAGTCACTTTGGTTTATTTTTCAAAACAAATGGTCTAGACAGACAACTGAAGAATTACTAAACAGTCAACAATCTGTTCTCTGATGAATTCTCGCTATGCAGAAAAATACCAGAGAGTCAGGGACAGGCAGCAGCAGAACAAAAGTCCTGTGTCACCAGGACCAGCTGCAAAAAAACGCGCAAACCAAATGATGGTCAAAGAAGAGGAAAACAAAGAACAACAACAATAATAAAAACAAACACACACAAAACAACAACAGCAGAGTGAAATTTATCAGACAGAGCTCACCAGAAAGTCTTTCCCTATCAAACTACAATTCCTTGTTATCACAACGTCTAACTCTGCTACCTTGTCTCATTTTGCTCTCCACTGTGACATGGCAGATTATACTGGATCTCTGGTTTTGGTCACTTCTCCAAAGTTTCCTGTCTCTGAAGCATATGCTGCCATCTCCAATTTCTGTTCAATATGGGAAAAATTACTGTAAAACCAAGACTGCAAAAGGTAAGTAGTGTTTGAGATGGGAAATACTCTATCGCTAGAGAATTCACCAGGTGTATTTGGGAGAGACACGAGAAAGGAATACCTCAGGGGCAACAAGAATGTTTCCCTCTGGTTAGCCACCTTCTTAAGATGGTTCTAGATGCCATCAAAAGTTACAGGAACAGGAAAAAGTACTTGACACTTGTGCCATGTTTGTATAAGGCAACATCATTAATAAACAAAAAAAGAAAAGAAAAAAAAAACAACCAAAAAGAAGGCCAAGTAACAAGCAAGCCCCAACTGTAATATGCCATATATTCTATGGCGCAGCAGCAATGAAGCAGGTATCACAAGATGCGTGTATGTCTGTGTTTATGTTGCAGAGGACTTTTCCTTATCATGCATCGCATCAAAACCAAGAAAGAAACAGAACTTCAAATGGGAGTTTTAGCCTCTTATCAAACAGGGAACATCCAAACTTGTCACTTGTCAAAATTTGTCACAATGCTTCGTTAGTTCCACTTCTGCCTCTGCAAGCTAAACTTGCTCACTACCACGGCCTTTAGTAGGTCTTTGCATTTTCAAATAGCGACCTAACAATGTCTCACAATAACCATGGAAAACCTATCTGGACCTGTAAAATGAACTAAGCAAGTAAGTATAAAAATGTCTACTTTCAGTCAGCTCTACCAGTAACAAAGTAGGATTAAAATATTGCGGGCCATTCAGTACAGTTAATAAAAACCACTGGGTCAACCCGCTTGAAAATTGTCAGTACTTCACAAACCATGTTAAATCCTGCAGCTACAGAGTTGTACCCTCCCACTGCCGAACTGTGTTTGTCAGTTGATTTTTATTAATGTGTTTGTTTTCCCAGTAGAAAAAAAAAGAAATTCAAATAATTCAGGTAAAATACATCAAATTATCCACAGACACTAAAACAAAACTTTGGTTTATTTTTCCTCATTGTAAACTCTCATAATAATGGTTTACATAAACCATACTCCTTGATGAAAAAGAATTCTGCAAGGATGTGCAATAGTTAATTTTGAAAAAAAAAAATCCAAAACAACACACCTGAACCTTACTACAAATGTCATCATTAAACACTTTTTTACAAAGTTGTTTCCTATTTATGAGAAAAAAGGTATTTAATATATCTTCTGCTTCTTTGGGGTCAACTAATGAAATAGACTAGCACTTAAAAGCACACTTCCATGAAGCAAGACATATTAAAGTCACTTCGGCTACACAAATGCTTTCCCACAAAAGGTAGACACATTGTACAAATGACAAAACTTATTACTTATGTTTACTTTGTTTTTAAGCTCTTCAGGCAAAACAATAGGATATTTCACATGTAGTAGACCCCAGCATCTATTAAAAAAGATTTCTTTTTCTTTAGAATTTGAAACCATAAAAAAATTCTCATTAAGAAGCAAAAAAGCACACACGATCAAATTGTTATTTTTAATCTTCAATACTTAAAAAGAAGCTGTACACCACGGCAAATTTACCTTGTAAAAGTATGGAGAGAAACAGAAGCAATAAGTAAGATGTTGAAGGTATAAATGATAAATACTGAGAACCAATGCTGAAAATGTCTTAAAACAAAAAACTAGAATCTGTTCTAGTGTCTCAATGCCTTTAGGCATAACAAAGAATATTCTGACATAGCTACATCAATATTTTCCAGAAACATAAATATCTACTTAAAGCCATTTAAAAAAAGTGAAAGCACACAAACACAGTGCAAGACACATACACATTGGTCCCTTACCCAGAAACCCTTAGTAAAAAGCAGATACCATAAATACATATTTAAAAAACAGTAACAGAATTTCGCTCATTTATATTGCATCTAGTAATGGAGTGCTCTAGCTTTAGTGCTTCTAACTCATGAAAGAAGTCATTTACTGTCTTATAAATCTCCCCACATTCATCTACAAGTATTATCAAAATGTTAATCATGTTTATTTGCTATAAATACAGTTTCTTATACCACATACATCATGTTAGTATCTAAACATTTTTCAGGATAGCTTTAAGCAATGTAATTCACATCTGCCCTGTGTTTGCTCATTTGTTTTTCTCTCCAGTGAGAAAAGTACCTTTGATTTTACATACCATGGGGTTCTGTTTGTTGTTTTACATGCTGTGCTGTGTTTACTACAAGCCATTCGTTTATGTACATTTACTCTACAAGATAAATAATTACCTTCTCTTCCAATGTTGCTGCACCACCATCATGAAAAGCATTGGCAGGCAGACAGAAGTAAAAAAATGGTTTGAGTAACTGCAGCTAAGCCAACTATACTCACCAGACGAAGAATCTCTTAGCAGCCAGAAATGGCAGAAGGCGTTATATGGTTGCTCATACAGAAGAGCACAAGACCATTAAGAAAATCTCACCAAACAAGTCTGACCTATCAAAAATTTGTAATTTCACCTAAGCACATCTGCCTTGCAGTTTCAGGCTCCTTGGCACTTTACCCTTTGTCCATAGGCATCACTGCCTCTCTGCTCAGCCCTGTTGACTGTGTCTAAGCAGTGTCACCTCTGAGCATCACAAATGCACTTTATATTAATTACAGACTTTGTTGTAATTTGTAAATACAGTCTTATATTTACAAACAAGTGTACAGTTTCAATACATTTCAATTTGTGCCATTTGGGTAAAGAAAATCACCAACCAAAAGGACAAAAAAACAAAACAAACAAAAATATTCCCAAACAGATCCCACAAGCTTTTTCAATTTCTCCTCTAGCACCTGGAGTTTAGTTTGTTTTCTTTTTAGTTTAGTCTTTCTTTAGCTTTATTTTTATTCCAACTGCTCAAAAGAGTATTGCCAGGTTTTACAATGTTAAAGGGGAAAAGAAAAAAGAGAGAGGAAAAAAAGAAGTATTTTTTTGTCAACTTCACAGAAGTAAATCATCTCCAGGCACTTTGGATAAGTAACCAAACAGTGCTTCTCTCAGCCACATTTTTTTGTCTCCATTTTGAAATTATTAGCAGCTTAAAGCTAAATCTCTGCCAAAAGGAGTTAAATTTTAATGTCTAAAAATGGAACTTTACGATCCTTATGATGAATATACATCTCCTTTTTCTGTCTATTTAAGTAGAAAAATATGTAGATTTCTACATATATTAAAAGTGTTGTGGCAAATAAATCTACAGATCTGTAGCCCTCTTAAGCATTGCCTGTTTAATGACTCAAGCCTCAAACCTTTCTAAGTACACATGATTAAAAGAAATTATCTATCAACAGTTAAACACAGTATCTATCAACAATTGAAGTATCTAACGCCCCAAGTTCTCATGAGTATTTTATTCATACCAAAAACCTACTAGAACTACTAAGCACCTAGCTCTAGAAAAGGCCTAATAATCTTAGAAGGTGCCACTTCTCAGGAATCATATTTATGTTACAACTGTTCAGTATTATTTTTCACTCCCATTTAAGAAATTTGTGCATCTCCTAATGGAATAGGTGAAAAAAGGTTAATTGCAATCTATGTCAGAGCCTGGGGACTCATTTCTGTATTGGGCACCAAGGCTCCTGGCAGCATCCAGCATCCATATCCAGTGTGATGGCACACACTAACCTCGGTGCTGAGACCAGCATGAAGCATTGCAGTGTCTCTCTGCCTTAAAGCTCTAGACGGAAAATGAGGCACAGACAATGTACGGGGCACTACTGAAAATTATCTAAAAGTTACACCTTCCCTCTCCCTTCCACTTATTTGATATCAAAATACTTCCACGTAAGTCTTCCTTTTTTTTTATTTCAGAGGGGCAAAATGTATTTTTAGCATTTTCTGCAGTTGATGGGTTTCAATTCCTGACTTGAATCTGATCTCTTTAGGGTTATGAACACTTAAAAAAATGTCTAGCCTATCTCTTCTATGTCAGGTTCATTTCTCAAAAAGGAGATGGAATTGCAGTATAGAGAAATAGACAAACTGCTATTATGCTAAGAGAAAGACAACAAACAAAACCAGACAACAATAAAAATGTAACATTAAAAAAAAAAAATCCAAACAACCCAACAACAGCAACAAATACCACAAAAAGAACACAAACCCAAACAGAAGAAACACAACTACCCAACAACTTCCAACGAAACAAAGAACTAAGCCAAACCAAACAAAACCCCCAAAACGACACAAGAAAAACTCCAAGTACAATAATAACAACAACCCACACCAAACAAACAACAACAACAAAAAAAAAAAAGACTGTATGTCAACTTGATTTGAAGGTGAATAAATGCAGACAGTATAAAACCTAGAGCATGGGGAAAAGAGACAAAATTTTAATGACCTGAAGCAGTAATTTAACAGGAAAAGGTTGTATTTTTCAAGTAATTTCTTTAACACTAACTCATTTAGTGTTCTCTCTTCAATTATTGCTAATTTTATATTATTTCTGACCTGTTTCACTGCCTTGATAAAAATCTACCATTAAAAGTAATATTTGATTTAATTACTAAAGTCTCTGTTGGTATCGAAAATTTAAATTTGCGCCGAAGCAAATCACACATTTGTAATTGTGTGCATCTTTTAGCGACCATCTGTAAGTTAAGACTACCATAAGCATAGTTCTTTCATTAGTCAAGAGATCCTACTTTTGCTTCTAAGTTCCAAACCAGCTGCTTCAATGGAGAGGAAGTCTTCTATGTTTTTTTCTAAATCTATTGTACTATCTATAGTAGGATTTTGACTAAAAAAACTTTAGTAATGCAGGAGGAACGTACAAAACTCATTCCAACCTCAAATGCAAAAATGTATCAAAACATTTACTTGATGATTTATGACTTTAGTTTATTACTCTCTCTAAAGCTTATGAACACTTTTTCGCAAAAACTAAAATTCTCCAGCAAGGTTAATATGAAACTAACTGGGAAATACCATGCCAGTTTTTGCATTATACCATCAAACATTAACACAATTTGTTTCTTGCCATCCACACTTTCATTTAACAACAACGGTTTAAAAGATGAAAATCATAATGTAAAGTGAATAAACTACTAGCATCAGCAGCTACCAAGTAGGAACTTTAGGATGTTCCCTCGCTATGCGCGATAACCCGTAGGACAGGAAAGTAACCACCCAATTTGACTAGAAGTCCAGTAGAACTATGCAGGTTCCTAGATGCCCCTGAAATCTGTCTTGCAGAGGAACATGATACATGAATGTCCAAAGAATGGCCAGCTGTCACTGGCAGAATCACTTGCTTCTCAGAGGTGCCATGCTATTGCTACCAAAAACTACAACTGAGTGACCTTCATTCACTGCAGAACCAGAAGAGGCTGCTCATGTCACAGAAGCCACTGCACGTGTACTCTGTTTGGCGGAGGGGTCTATGAAGCTTCACAGACAGTAAACACACAGCACTTGCAATCGCTTTAGGAAACAGCTGCTCCAACTGCTAGTTCTGACATCAGACATTACATTGACATTAAACAACAAGATGGGAAGGACCTTTGAGAAAACTCTTGATCTGTATAGGATGCTTTTAAAATGTCTTCAGGCATTACAGGCAAGTAAATTACAAGATGAGTAAGTACGTAAACCAGCTTGTTAGTCATAAATATCTGATTGTGAGGTCACTCTTGCACTTCTTCCAGATGCCTAAAAATCTCCCTCAAAACCAAAACACAGACCAAAAAGCCTCAAAGTCCACAGGCAAATAACAGACATCGTACACAAGCAAGTATTTTCTATTGAAATCAAACCTTAATCAACAGGACTCAGTAAACTCTTGATTAAAACAAACTAATCTCAGTAACTTTATGAGGAATGCCTGGAGATGTTGCAATCTGGTGACACTATCAAGACCTACATAATATAGAGGAATTTACTTATATATTATTATTGATGCTCAAAGTACCCTGTGACATCTGATGTGGTCAACCACTGACACTATTTTAAGTCATAGATCAAAAGGTTCCAAATCTGATTAAAAAGAAACAACCAACCAAACAAAACAAACCCACATCACCAAATCTTCTTTTCACCATAAATAAAACAGTTTGGATAGATATTTAAGTAGTACAAAGGAGCTCTATCAGCTGAAACTGCAGGAATGGGAATCCTAAATCCAGTATGACACCTTTCTTAACCACTACACTGAACTCATTTGCAGAAAACATGTCTTAGTAAAAACACATTTTTTCCCTAAAAGGAAAGGTCCAAATCTTTAAGTACCATTTTAGGTTTTGACCCCATTTGGGTGGTAAAGCTGAAAGACCAGAACTTCAGAAAACAAAGCTGCTTCCTGTAACATTCCTAGCACCTTCTCAGTCCCTCGGACTTACTACCTTGGATGAGAGAAATTCACTAAAAAGCAGGTCAGAACACACAGATTCATGGTAACTTTAAGGTGTTCCCTCAATAGCTGAGGTTAGGAATTCTTGTAAACAAATAAACAAAAAGACAAAACAAACCAAAACACCCCCTTGTTCATTAAACCAATACCGACCTTTTAATTCCTTCCATATTTAGCAGCAAAACAGAACTCACAAATATGAGAAGAGCAGAATCCCCTTCCCTCCTGTATTTTGTAAATTTTGAAGCCTAGCTTTTAATCTTAAGAATCTGCATGAAAACAGGATTGGGCAGCTGCCATGGCAACACACTTTTTGCAATTTATTGCTGATGTTCCTTAGGTGGATTACTGGCTGTAGTAACTGGGGACTGAGGATCCAATAGTTCAGGAGTTAAGCGGAATAGATATTCCTCTCCCCTAAACAGTCTGCCTGTAGCAACAAGAAGCAGGATCTAGGTGAAGATAGCCCTAAGAGAAAATAATCCATGCTTCCGAATGCAGATAAAGTTTCCGAATGATTTTTAAATGACAGCAGAGTTTCTCTTACTGTATATTTAAGAATACGGAAACACCACAAACTAATGCTTCTGTTCAGTTTTCTCCAAAACCACGACAGAGAGGGAACTTTGCCCTTTGAGAACACAACTCTAGCGCTTGCACAAAATTCATACGGAGAAGTGTCTTTTATGTAAAGAGGTTCTTCAAATATTTGAAGTAATCCCTGAAAGCTCTATTCCACACCTTGAGTGACATGTGAACAGATTTACTAAATGCAGTGTGTTACTATCAAAAATTGATCAAGACAGATCACAGAAAAATTAAGGAGATTTGAGAAGAATCAATGACTATATAAATAATATCTCAAACTGGTTTCAGAATGAGAAAGGTAAGAACAGGACAAACAGTTTTCATCTCAACCTGGTACAGGGTATGAAAGTTCCTGAAAAAAACAAACATGGCAATGACCAGTGTATTATCATGGCTCTCTAGCAGTTTTCTGGAGTTGGAAAAATAGATTCAATGCTGCTGTGCTGGTGGGATTTTTTCCTGGCTCTTTGCCTTTGGAAAAACAGACCTCAGCAAAAAAAAAAAAAATATTTCTATTCAGAGAAACGTCCTGTCTCATTTCCTTGTACCAGTCAATCTCTGTAATCCAGTGTGGCAACTCATCTGCTGATGTATTGTTCTTAGGTTGCAGGTAATACCCAGTATTTTTTAACAGAGTTAAAATACCATCTGATCTAGATTGAAATTCAGTTACATCTTAGGACAAAATAAAAGTGGTGTTGGGAGTTTCATTTACAGGTGTCTCAACTAATTTGCTTAATAGAGGACTGCAACATAAAAAAACCCCAACAAACAACAAAATGTTGACTATCATCAGACAAGACAAAAAGACCTTATTTGACTACTGTATAAAACACTCATGCAACTTCATCTCAAGTATAGTATCCAATGTCAGTCACTTCACTTCTATAGGGATATGGCAGAGTCAGAAGAATACAGAGATCAACAGAGGTAATTAAGGAAATACAGTAGCTGTCTTAAGAGTAGAGATTAAAAAAACAGGTCACTGATATGGTCCACCACCTTCACTGGTTATGCAAATGGCTCACTCTTGAAAGTCAGTCCACAGCCAGTCATGGTCTTCCAGCTTGAGACAGAGGAGCGGAAACAGATGGTACTGTATCTCCTAGTGCATTAAGGAGTTCTGAAATTTCACTAGTAGTAGATCAGCTACTACTAATAATAATGGAAGCAGAGTGTTCTTTTGGGATGTGAGACAAGAAGATACCAGGTAAAGACACACTGGACTCATCACAGCCTTTTAAGGAACAGGGAGAAATGCTGACTGCTGTGCTGGTTCTGGAACATAAGACAGATTTTGGTCACACACACTTCCCTTCACAGCAATTCTGGAATGTCCTCTTAGATACTTGAGGATAATGATAAACCTTCAAGTAGAACAGGCTTTATTGAGTGGTTCAAAAAAGACCCACTGAAGTCTAAAGTTTATGCAGGAGTCTTTGATTAAAACTAGCAAGACCTCAGAAACAAATGATATCTTAAGAAGAGCGACATGGCACACACATCAGCACTGATACAGAAATGATTAGTATGAAAAAGGCAACCCCTCCCCCTGAAATATTTTATTTTACTGAAGAGTGCATATCAGTTGGATTTTTCACAGTAAGACAATCTGTTTTAGTCTTCATTAATAATGAAATATTTAGTTTTCATATTATCCATTTTATTTATTGTTTTTAGTAGTGATCTGCTGCAACTTTACTGACTTCTATCAGGACAACCATACCATGCTTCTTTTTTTGTCTAAGTCAAAAATACACTGCACTGACATCTGACACTTTATTCTTTGTGCTATGTTTTTGTTAACACATCATTCTTCAGGAGAAATAGCACAGAAGTGCAGAGTGATACACACCTGAACCATTCATGTTAACACACAAATCACTTCGAGTAAATCCTTAGTGAACAACAGCTTTAGCAACAGATGGGGCCCCACTTGGGAACTCTCACTGAACTTCAGGCGTTAACTACATTCTTCCTTTCCTGTAATAAATATTCCCACCCACAATTTCTACCACTTCCTTCTAAACACACCTTGAGGAAGAGAGTCTCAGTTAAAGCTCAATGAATTGTACTGTCCTTGTACAGTACTTTTTTTGTATAGTATAATCCCTTTTTTTCAACAAAAAGTAATTTTCAGGATTCTCAAATAAGTACTTAAAATTTCAATAGTCCTCAAAAACTCCTATCCATTACAAATTTACTGAGGAGCTCTCAAATTGTTAAGTAATGATGACTGATTACTGGGGAGGTTATTTCCCTCTTGATACAGTTTTTGGAAACACAGCCTTACTTTGAAGAGCCATTTCACAGCAGCATGCTAGATCATGGAAGCTCCTGCTTCACTCACACCCTTGTCCATCAGACCACACTGCAGCAATTCCTCTAAGCAAGGGGCTATATTGAGCCCTCTCTTTAAAATGCAGACTCTTAATCCTCTTTGCCACAGATAACTCACATTTCAGTCATAATTAATATTTCAGCAAACTATCTGACTACATTTATGCAGAACAGATTACTGGCATGCTTCATGTCTTATGTGATGAGATTGGGTAACACATCAATAAAGCCCTTTCTAGACTGTAATCATAAACACAGACTAGGGCAGCACTGATACTCTAAAACTAATCTTTTTATTCCTGTAGTTGATAACTCCTAACATGGAAAGAGATTTAATAGAGAAGATATCCCAGAAAAATAAAGAAATCTAGACTAATTAAGTAGGAATTAATTTAAGAATAAGCCCATTGCCCAAAGTTAGGCAAGCACACTGAAAGAGCACAGTGAAGTCAAGGCTAGAAAAATGTTTTTTAATTCAGACTTTTCCTGCTGGTTCAGAAAACAATGGAATCACAGGCACCCTGAAGGGATAACAAGTAGAAAGCAATTTCCCCTTGGCTATGCTAATGCTTTTGGTAAAGAGACAACAGCTAAGTAAAACAACCTCACGAAGTTTTAAGAGTACCTGAAATATTAATGACCCATTCATAGATATAAAATTACCAAGCATTCACAGGTTTTGGGCCAATCCATTCTGAGCTCAAACGAAGCTAAGTTAAGCATCTTTGTGATCCAAGACATGTATTATTTAGCACTAGCTAGACATTTGTTCACTTATGCAGACAGATGCCAACAGGATTTATGTGAGAGGGTACCCACTTCTGCTTAATTTGAAATGTCCTGTTCTCTCCCTGAAAGTGAAACCACTGTGATTTATATCATTTAGGGAGTCTTCGTATTTTAGCAAAAGCACACTTTCAAAAAGCTACAGCAAGGAACTCTTCCAGCAGGAAAAGCGAGATACAGCTCTGAGCACATCTCCAGAGAACATGGTGACATCATCTGCATCACCTCCTCTTGTACATAGGTGTGACTCCAGGTATTTCCATACACACAAAACCAGCCTGTCATGGTACATTCGTAGATTCTCTTTTTTCGCAGAATGAAATACCCACGTAAGCGTTGGTCTGGCATTTTGAGGGAGGGTGCTGGGTGTGGTGGGGTTTTTAAGGGTTGTGGGGTTTTTGCATGGTCTATTCAGCTGATCAAAGCTTGCATCACCCTTTAAAAGCTCAAATAAGCATTCATAAGGAAGACCGAGAAAGAACAGAGTGAAAGGGAAAACCTGAGCTGGTAAGGACAGGCAACAGTGAGAAACTAGAATGACACAAAAAAACACTGACCATAAGTTCTGCAAATGTAGCTGCCTTCACATTATCTGTCTCACTGCCTTCAGAGTTTTCTATACCTTAGATGTGTGTATGTAGCCTCAGCTACAGGTACACTTTGTAGAGATGACCTTAACTCAGTTACTTCTAAAAATCTCCTTGGCATCCCAAAGCATTTATGAATTTTCCAATATTCTTGCAACTGTCAGCACAGCCCACTCTCAAACACAAGAAAAACTTGGGAATACTGGAAATAGGAAATTCATGTTTCCTTATTTAAACTTCCTCTTGCCCTGCCCGCTGCAAGACAGAGCATTAACTCAACACTGAGACAAGATGTGCTCGCTGCTTTATTGCACTTGGCATTTAGTATGTGATAAGAATATGAACTACTACAGATGATGGAAATTTGGCTGAACAACACAAATATCTGTCCAAATTTTATAAATATTTGCTATAGCCGAAAAGATTTCTGTTAATTTGTGAAACATAGGGTAAATGTATAGCCCTATTTCAAGTGGCTCAGACTGCTGTAAGTAGTATTTGCTTTTAAAGGACAGGCAAATGATTTATATTTAAAACAAGTTTGATAATCAAATTGCAAACCTCTTATTTCCTCCTGTCCAAACAGACCTCAGTAGCACAGAAACAATGTGAGCTAACTTGAACTGTCATGTAATACTGTACTGACTTATCTAGCACCACTGAAGCCAAGCACTGAATGGGGGAGATACTAACAGAGAGAAAGACCAATAAAACTAGAGTCATTGAGCTGTAGCAAACAATTTCCTGTGTCTGAGGGAGGAAAAGTAGGTTAAGAAGACATATAAAAGGCAAAAAGCAATGCTAATACAAGAAGAACTGAGTACCTAGGAAAATGAAGGGCAGGAGAGGAGACTATCATGGGTGCACACCTTACCACTTCATTTTGAAGCACCAAAAAGGACAAGAACAGGTAAGCAAGTTGGGAATAAGAACAGAGAGATCATAGAGAAGTGGAGATAAAGTGAGGTATTGAACTGCTCAATTTGCATGAGAACAACTTCAAAGCAACACTGAGAAGTGACACCAAAGGAAAGAGGAGAGGGGATACATCCAACCTTTGCTCAGTGAGGCCTGTTGAGAATCTTTTCAAGGCCAGCCAACATAGTGTCCAACAGGGATTTATTAAAAATATAATTCATTAAATCTTTCAAATAACATGAAACACTTAGAAGGTTTAACATTTGATGAAGTGTGGAAAAAGGAACTGCTTTAAAAGCCAGGAGACTGAGAGGTGATCTCATTAATGTTTATAAATCTTGGTGATGCTAAATGACAGGACAAGGGGCAGTGGGTGGAAGCTGAGGCATAGGAAGTTCCATGTAAACACGAGGAAAACTGTTTTCACTATGACAGTGAGGGGACACTGGAATAGGCTGCCCAGGGCTGTTGTGGAATATCCCTCTCTGGAGATATTCAAAGCCCGTCTGGATGCATTCATGTGTGATCTGGTATAGGTGATTCTGCTCTGGCAGAGGGGTCGGACTAGATGATCTTTTGAGGTCCCTTCCAGCCTGAAACATTCTGTGATCATCATATGATACATGGGAATCTATTGGTCCCTACCAAAATAACTGTTAGAAAATAAACTTCCAGTCATCATATAAGAAATATCTGCAGTTGACTACTCTGCTTATTCTTAAAAAGGTGAAAAACCCACTGCCATGCACAGGGTTGCTTTAACTTTGTGCTGTTGCAGAGGATTAATACAGCTCATAGTAAATACTGGGCTGGAACATTTATATCCAATACTTACAGTGCCACTTCAAGAATATTGCTTTTTTGAAAAATGACAGAATAGCTCCTGTAAAAGCTCCTGAATACGTTAGAATTTTAATCTCAACATATAGCAAATTATCTGTTATTTTTTAAACGTAAAGGCAAGAACTAAACAATCCAGAAGTATTCTCTACATCACACTGCTGTAGTCCTCTAGTGACCAAAATGAGCCAGCTAGCATCATCGCTCCTGGTTTTCCTACTTCAGAATTACGTATAAAAGGTAGTATTTTTATAAATCAATTTGAGATCTTCAAATGAGAGGCACTAGCAGTATTATTTGTTTTCACTATGCATATACTAGCATGAGACACAAACAAGCCCTTAAAAATGACCCATAGAGATCCAGCATCTCCCACTGACCTTCTTCAAAACACAGTCCTTTATTGTTCCTCAGCACTAGTAACCCACCACATGATCATTATTAACATTCACAGCAGATGTGCCTCCAAACACAGCATGATGCTTTAAGTGCATAAGAACAGGAAGTGGCAAGCTCTCAAGAAGTACAGATCCTGAATTTATGCTAATAATTTTATTTCGAGAGAGTAAATTAAGGAGAAACTTGCATATTTCCTTAAGACCTTTTATTCTGGAGTTAAGTTCCAAAAGTGCTGCTCATACATGGCACCTTTTTCTGTAGTTTTTTTGTATTCTGAGTACTTTTGTATTAATGTTTTCCCAAACTCAGTTTTCACTCTCACTAAACACCACAGTAGAAAAGACATCAGGGCCATGAAGATGATCAGAGGGCTCAAAGGGTTAGGGCTGTTCAGATGCAGAAGAGAAGGCTCTGGGAAGACCTTAACTACATTTCAGTATCTGAAGGGGACCTGGACCTACAGGAACGCTGGGGAAGAACTGCTTAGAAGGGTTTGTAGCAATAGGATGAGGGGCAGTGGCATTAAACTCGATCAGGGTAGATTTAGATTAGACATAAAGAGGAATTTAGTTACAATGAGAGTGGTGAAATACTGACACAGGTTGCCCACAGATGTAGTTCTGCTGTATTCAAATTTGCTTCATTCTATTATTTGTAGCCATATACTTATCTACAAAACTTCATCCTCTTACTTTGCAGTGGTCATACTGTTGCTGTAACGTTGGAACATCCCCTCCAATGGGCATTTGCTTCTTCAGTTCTTCATCTTTTGCATTCAGCCATTTGATTAACTCTTCCAGGGATGTCAGTAATCTGTTCCATTTCTCTGCACTGGCCTCCAAGTGAGCCCTGCAAAACAACATTAAAGCAACTTTAAAGCCTTGAATGGCAAAATCATCGTGGGAAAGCAGTAAAGGTAACTGCATCATCATTAAGACTGGAATATTTCAAGTGTTCAACTGCAAAGCAACTTTGTGTTAAAAAAAAATCTACTATAAAACATTTTTCACAGCAAACCAAAATAAGCAGGAAAAAAATGGAGGAAAACAAACAAATCTGACATCTTAAATTAGCTAAACCCTTGAATGCTGCATACCTAAGCAAGAAAGAAATGCTGTGTTTTGTTGTGACTCCACCACCACAGAGCACAAAGTACAAGCATCATTTTGTGAGCTAGTGCACAGCAAAACTGGACTCTTTCATGCCAGGACCTTGACTCTCCAGCAGTGAGAGTACCAAGTTCTCTCCTAGCAGTGATCAACAGTAAACTGCCTGTGCTGCTGAACACATCAATGACGCAGGCGATGCAATATGTCATCTTCGGGCAATGGTTGGTTACTAGAGAATTAACAAAGTCAACCTGTCCCTCAGTTTAACTGACAGAAGCTCTGGATTCCACATCTTTTTCCCTAATTTTCAAAAATGGCTTGTCCATGCAATGCCTACACTTATAAAATCTTCAGCAGGGACCACCTAATCCTCTTTTACTACAGTCCTTTTACGATGTGGATACAAGACCATCATGTACTTAAGTTTATACCAGCAAACAATTTCTTTCTTTGCCCAGCTGATGAAGTAGAACTAGGTCCATTTCAGAGTAGCCTGACACTAACTCTGGACCTTCCTGTGCTACTTCTGACAAATGACTGGACTGAATTGAACTCTACTAATACTTCCTACCTTGTCCCTTTCCCATTTTGCATATTTTTAAAATTTTTTTTTCTTTTTCTTCTGATTCACTGTAACTTGCATCTTGAAACTTTCACCTAGTTTCTCTTGTATCATCACCTTAAATGGTATTTGAGTGAATGTTTGGGACAGATACAGCAAGGGTGATGTGCTGAAAAAGTTAATTTCAAGGCAAGCTTAGGTTTGGGATACTAGGATAGATTAACCCAAAAAAAGACATTCAGTAGGAGTGTATGGGAAGAAAAAAGATACAAAGGAAGAAGAATAATCAGAGAGGGGGGAAAAAAAAAAAAAAAAATCACATTTCTTGAATTCTCCTTCACTTCACTCAGAAAAGCAATTAGGTAACCACTTGGGGAGATAAAATTAAGTACTTGCTAGAAATGACACTTTACTGCCTACAGTTTTGTGCACTGCTGTTTCTATCATCACTTATTGCTCTGATACCTTTCTCTTAACACTGAATTCAAGCCAGCTGCTCATAGCTTGGGTTTAAACAGCTGAGACAGCATCCTGCTCTACAGTGAATTACAAGTGAGTTGCTGCACTTGCAGTTACACCTGTACAGAAAAGCAGCATTCTGCAGGCCTTGGTTTGCACATCAGCAGCTCCTTGAGTGAAATGTACTGTCTCAGCTTTTTTGGCCTCTTTTCAGTTCTCTAATAGTCACTAACAAGAGCTACTTTCAAGGCAACCAACTTTTGATTTCCATATGGACGGCATTAACCCGACACAAGTTAGTGCACAAGATAACAGCTTCACAGCTGAAGCATTCACCATAGCTGGCCCCTGAAGTCACCAGCCATGCACAAACACACACTCCCAGCAGCACAGGGAGTCCATGTACAATGTCTACCTTGTCCTTTTCACAACTAGCTTGACAATCCATCAAAAATCCCTTTGCATGGCACATGTTACCCTCAGTTGCTAGGACTCTGAAAGAGTCCTCCCTTCCAGATGTGAGAATAATCAGGTAAAGGAGAGATGTTGCCCTCTCATCTAAAGCCAAGACAGCTCATCCTTGAATTCAGAGTTCTGTTGTTAGACTGTTACAAAAATAAAGGATCTTTATAAATTTCTAGAAGCAACCACAATTAGAATGTTTGAATCTCTAGCTTTCCATATATTTGACAGTAAAAATCTCTATTCATGATGATTTACTACTATAGCCAGCACATTAAAGCAGTTCTGTTTTCTAAACACTGGCACTCTGAGGCTTCAAGATTCTGCTCTAATTATTTCATGGAATTCTTTTAGTATATAAGAAATGGAGTTTTCTAAGAGGCGGGAAAAAAACCTGCAAGTAGTTAAAGGGCAATTTAAGCATGACTTACTGTTATTTTAACATACAGTGCAACAATATTAATAGTGACAAAAAAAGCTATTAATGTGAATGATCTGGCATATGATACTAGAATAAAGGCACTAATGAGTACTCATGCGCACGTCAGATTAGTAACAGGAGCAAAGATCACTAGCACATGGTTTCAAACTTGAGTGCAAGCTAAACTCACGGGAGCAGAGCAGTTAAGGGTTGGGAAGGGACTGGATTACACTAAAGGTGATGTGAAAATTCTTCTCTGAACACAAAGTGAGCTAACTCCTCTTGAAAGGTCAGAAATGTGGAAAGGGGGAAAACATACACAGGAGAAAACATACCATATCACCCTACATTTTTCCTGATTGTTACCCTTTTAATCTTATGAGAAGCAATACTGAAAATAAAAGCAAGACGCAGCAGCAGCTGAAGAGCTGGCACAAGCTCCCCTAGGCAGCAGGGAGACATGCATTCAAGTAAGCCCCTACAAAGCAAACACTGCACAGGAGCAATGGAACCAAGATATACTCCAATTTGCATTTCGGTGTGATGTGTTAGCATCACATTTATATTTGTCATGCAGATTTTATCAAAGAGTTGATAAACCATGTCAACGTTCTGGAAATGTTTCTTGGTTTTCTTTGCTTTTAAAGAAAAGATTTCTGGCTTTTGTTTTGGAATTGGTATTACTGGTACACAACCTGCAAATAAAGCTTCAGATGTTTGTGCTCATGTGACAAGTGACCTCACAATCTCCAGCGATTTGCCAGTCAAGTGGTGGTTTAAAAATCTGCACTAATAAAAATATAGGTCAGTTACAGATGATTGTTCAGGTCTGTTCACTGGTTGGAACAACATTCCTCAGCATCAGCCACCTGGTATTCAAAAGCACTTCTATCGGAATCCTGGATGAGCCAGAAAAAACACAGATGCTCCCACCTAGCTGACTAGACAGCTCTCCTCTGACTGAATAAAATCATCAAGAGGAGCAGCAACTCTGACATAGCTCCCCTCTGTTGACCCTGAGAGGCTCTCTTCACAGCTGGAGACCTCCTCAGCTTTTGCTTCTGCTGTGGAAGTAATAACACTTTCCCTGCTGTGTGCCAAGGGAACATATGGAATAAAAATATTAGTGGGTGGCCTAAATATAGAGAAACCTTCCCTCTTTCTCCCACAGTTTTACTTCTAACCTCCCACAAACACTAATATCCTTGCATCTCCTGTCCCAGGAAAAAAAGAATCTCTCTTAAGCATCTGGATTTAAAATGCAGGCTCACAGAAAATCTGCTGCTTTGTTCTCTTTCTGGGAATAAGATAATAGAGAGAAAAAGAACGAACTGTGACTACGTCTTTAAGTAATTTCAAGATTATATATAGCCCTTTCAGGTGGTGTCATAGGTTTAAATAGTTTCCATGCATTTAAAAATATGCAACAAAAGTGCTGCTTTTCCAGTTTGGAACTCCCATTATTTACAGTAGCAAAGAAGTACAGTCAACACAGTGACTGGTACCATCAGCTCTGAGGACTCTAGTGATGAAGAAAAACTCATATTATCCCTATGGGAGAGCAGTACTTTCAGCAATTAAAAGAAAAATAAAACCAACATAATCAGAATGTACACATAGCTGAAAACATTCTAAAAAGAAATTGGAGAAATTTCTATTCAGAAGTATAACCCCAAGCAGAAACCTGTAACAAAACAATCAGATTTTTTTAATCAGTCCTAGCATCTAATACAGTTACATGATGTTTTCACAGGACTCATCCATAGTTCTGCTTTCCAATTCATCCTTTAAAACAAACAAACAAACAAAAAAAAAAAAAACAGTATAGCAAGAAAGCAAAACCTGAAGGTAAATAGCCAGATCGACACACTGATTTCTGTGAGTTCTAAAGCTTTGCTGTTTCTCTATGAAGGATTTCAGCACTCTTGCACAAGCTAGAAAAGTGAACTGCAATTAAAGAACAGAGCAAAACAAGATGAATATAGAAATGCTACATTCTTTTCAACGGTGACTGAGATCTGTAGGGTTAACTTAGTTGTCTTTTATTTGTTCTAGTATTCTTATCCCTGACTATCTTCTGCTTGCAGCTCAGTGACATGTGGGTTTGCAGTATTGTGAGTACTAGCAGAGTATCAAGTGCATTGTGAAGAGAGAAGAGCACACATTCACACTTTATGAGCAATCACTGCACAACTGCTGTTTCTGGACTAGGGGCAATGGGTTTAAACTGGCAGAGGGAAGATTTAGACTAGATGTTAGGAGGACGTTCTTTCCAGTGAGGGTGGTGAGGCACTGGAACAGGTTGCCCAGGGAGGTTGTGGCTGCTCCCTCCCTGGAGGTGTTCAAGGCCAGGTTGGATGAGGCTTTGCGAAACCTGTACTAGTGGGAGGGGACACTGCCTATGGCAGGGGGTTGGAACTAGATGATCCTTGAGGTCTCCTTCCAACCTTACCATTCTATGATTCTGTGACCTGAAATTGAGAGCTGGTTTAGGTAAATGCCTTGAAGATTTTTAATTTTTATTTTAAATCAATTTCTTCCAAATTACAATCAGTCCCAGAAAGGGCTAAGCAACTGAATTGTCTTGCTAGAACTCACAGAACCATTAAGGATGGAAAAGAACTCTGAGATCACTAAGTCCAATCACCAACCTAATTATTACTATGACCACTAGACCATGTCCTGAAGTGCCATGTCTTTTTTTTTTTTTTTTTTTTTTTTTTTTTTTTTTTTTTCCCCGGGTGTTCACTTTTTTTATTTCCCCCGCCCTCTCAATNATCTTCCTTATGAGGAGAGACTGAGGGAGCTTGGGCTCTTTAGTCCGGAGAAGACTGAAGGGTGAGCTCATTAATGTTTATAAATATGTAAAGGGTGAGTGCCAAGAGGATGGAGCCAGACTCTTCTTGGTGATGCCAAATGACAGGACAAAGGGCAGTGGGTGGAAGTTGAGGCATAGGAAGTTCCACGTAAACATGAGGAAAAAATGTTTTCAGTATAAGGGTGAGGGGACACTGGAACAGGCTGCCCAGGGGTGTTGTGGAGTCTCCCTCTCTAGAGATATTCAAAGCCTGCCTGGATGCATTCCTGTATAGGTGGTTGGACTAGATGTTTTTTTTGAAGTCCCTTCCAGCCCCTAACAATCTGTGATTCTAGGTAGAAGAAACAAATATCACCTCACTACAACTTTCTTTCAGGTAGTTGTAGAGAGCAAAAAGGTCTCCCCCTCAGCCTTCTTTTCTCCAGACTAAACAATCTCAGTTCCCTCAGCCACTCCTCCTGGGGCAACTCCATAGATGCTAAGTTACAATCTTATGAGCATGTTTGTGTCTTTCTCTCATTCTGACTTACTTGCGAGTAGAGGAGGTAACAATCCCAAGTTTAATAGCTCTTGCAATAAAGTACTCCTGTGGTGGGGATCAGTCTCTGCAAGCTCTCACCCCAAATTGCTGGGTTCTTTTGGTTCAAGCTCTGCCTGTGCTTACCAGTTTGGTGATGTGATAAGTGAAGATGAAGAGATGAATGTTACATTTACCCTTCTATCTCACTGTTTCAAATTCTTGTGCCTGAATTCCAAGCTTGACATATTTTTATGGCCTTTGGAAAAGCTGTATGAATGCTTAGCAGTTTCCTTTAATCAACAAGAAAATCAGTTGCAATTAAAAGTGCTAGAAATTCTTTTCTATGCAATTAATTTTAATGTGGAATTTTATTCACATTAATTAATATGGTAATATCTACATCTAAAATGGCATCGCAAAGATCTTAACAACTACACTTGGGCAGTCAGTGAGTTTGGCACTTGTAGGCTAAAACAATAGTGAAACACATTCCTTGGTTAATATTTATTTTAAAATATTTCTTAATAGAATGTCAGCAATAAAAAAAGAATACCACCAATATGGATCAAGACATTTAAGATGCAACAAGTCTTATCAAATTACTAATTTCAGCAACAAACCCCTTATCTCTCTTCACAGTAATTGTAGACTCAGTTATTTCATTCACACTGTTATCAATCTACAGTAAGGAAAGATTCAACAGACTTACTGGAAAATTTAGCACAGATTGGCAAGTTACAACTGCACAGTTCTGGAGAGAGAGGAATAAGCCTGCCTGGTGAGCAAGCGCTCCAACTTTACATATTTGTGCTCAGGGATCCTTTATGGAAGTAAAGGGAGGTTTCACTTCAGTGCCATAGTCATGCTTCTCAAGCCTGTCAGAATATAGGAAGTGTGCCCTATTTGCGCCTTGGCATTTTCAATAATTACCTGATGTTAGCTGACTTTGCCTTCAGATCATTCCAGCGCTGGTTCATGTCATCAAGACGGTGTTGGAGCAGAGCAGCTTCCTCAGAGTTTCCCAAGGCTCTCACCATCTTCTGTCTGTTTCCATCAATGCTTTTAAAGATGTCATTGTGGGCATCAATCTCAGCTTGGATATCCTGAAAATAACAGCAAGAGGTGTCTAAACATCTTAGCTCTAGAGATAAATGAAAGGGGAATTTATTCTCATTAGTACTTCTATGTGCTAGGACAGAGCACATAATTTGACTTTCCTGTGTGACTGAAGAGATGCAGAGAAAACCTGAAACTCTACTGACATCATTATAAAAAGGTTGTCTTTGAGAAAGAGTTCAGAAGTCATTCTTGATGGTGAAATGGAATTTAGATCTATGAACTTAGTGTTTATTACTTCGGTGTGTAACACCGAAGGTAACTGTCTACTGTTCTCCCACTCATTTCACACAGTGCAGCACTTGCAAATGGACTAGAAGTAACTTCCTGCTCAGAAATTACACAGATTCAACCTCAGTTACATGGTCTTTTTCCTCTTTTGAAATAAAACATTACAGAAACCTTACACATCCCAATGAAATTCAAAATCTGTAGTGCTTGAGGTCACATGCAATGAAAGCTTGTAACTGAAATTTAAGTCTTTAAACTGCAGCTAAACGACTACTACAGCTGGAACAAGCCCATTTTTACAATTTTAAAATTACTGTATACCGTGGCCTGTAATATATGGAAAGGTACATGTAAAACAGCAGGATCTGAGTATCTGAGTATCACAGTAAATCATAGTAAATACTGGAAAGAAACGTTTGTGATTTCTATTCATCTTACCCATTTCTTTTCCACTCAGAAATTAAACATTTTATTCTCTGATCTACCATCTGCCTCAAGAAACCTATTATGGATGTTGTCTTCATCTAAATGAGCACACTATTATTTTTAAAAGACTTACGAGCAAACAAAACTTCCTGTATCATTGCCAATGCTTTTCAAGCATCCATTCATCTCTGTATACTCTAATAAAGCAATGTAAACGTGTGGAAAGCCAAGAGGTATATGGGCTGTCTCAACAGAATTAATCAGTGAAGACTGTGACAGGAACTTCATGCACATGGGAACAAACTTCTTTTGCAAAGGCAGTAATTCAGTAACTAAAATGCCTTAAAGGTTTTTCTTCTTCCAGACAACTCTTCGGTAATCTCCATCAGTTACCAGAAGCAGGAAAGGAAATGGGATCTTATACCTCCCCATCCTCAAGATGCAGTCTTACATCTTAGAATGATTGCTGGTACATCTACGGTTGATAGTTGGAAACAGTGGAAAAGTAGCTATGAGTCTGAGACAGCATGAAAGCTTTTTTTAGTTAGGGAAGAAAGAAAACAGAACAAAACAAAAAAAGGATACAGCTGGAGAAGTGGGGGAAGAAGAAACAGGTAGAGGGGCAGGCATCAGTTAAGCTGTGGGTCTCCATCTGAGCTATTATGTGACTTTGGACAACTACCTATTCTTTGATCTGAGTTTCACTACTTCGCAAGAGGTACAAAGACACTTCTGCTGTCTTTAAACCATCCTGACAAAAGCCACCCTTCTGAAAATAGATAGAAGCAATGGCATTTAAAACAAAAGAGCAAAATGGAAGCATCTGATAACAACCTCAAAGAAACAAATTAGATGCTTATCTGAAAACATCTGCAGATCCTGTCTTTGTGCCTTCAACATGCAAGTGGACCCAGTGAAAAACAGCTCAAGTCCACACAGTAGGAGACATAACCACATACAGCAGTTAGAGCTTTAATTACAGACTAATCTGTGATAAAGAAGTCTAGTTGGGTCAAATTCATTTCTGTCTCTTTAAAGTCACACAAGAAAACTCCATTGAAAACAAACTACTCTCTCACCTTCCACTCTACAATTACAATACTCATTCTAAATCTCCTGAGAACCTTCATAGAACTCTGTATCTTCTATTACACTTGAGAAGACACTTAAGCATGCATGCTTAAAAATGGTTCATTCAGAATGGGTTTGATACTTGCATTGCCAGTCATCATGTTACATTAATTAAGACACAGTAAATCTGCTGTTCGCATTCTTGAGTTATATCTTTGGTCATGTTGTGACAGCTCAGTTCAAAGAATCAGCTTTGCTAATTAACTTCTCTTTTCTGATTTCCATTTTCCAGGGGGAAAAAAGTACTCCTAGCTGATGGATAAATCAACAGAACTGATACTAAATAATGAATACCAGTGCACCACAGCTCTCAAAAGAAGGAAGACAGTACAGCAGGAAGGCGAGATGTAAAAGATAGATAATGGTAATAAATGGACACAGTAAGTTACTTATTCCCCAGTAACAACGTAAAATGATTTTTAGGATTCTTATTCTGGTATTGTCCTCTGGTGGAAGGCTAACAAGGATACTAAGACTCCCATCCTGCGCTCAGACTGCTGCAACTAGTAATCTCCTTCACTCACTGTGTCATCACAATTCTCACGTGATTTTTAAACATGTTGTAGTTGTCCTTCCATACAATTTCTTATTTCAAAGTGGGGAAAAAAAAATCTATTCTGTATACATCCCAATTCATGCTCATCCTGGTTATTTCACTTCTTTTACTCCTGTCATTCCTGGTCATTGACTCTCCTGCTCAGGGCCTATTCAAATTTTTTAGTACTTTAAAAGCAATTATAAAGACTTTCCTATTATCATATGTAAGCTCCCATATCCAGAGGCACAGATGCAGCACGCTGGAGGATGCAGAAGAGATAGACAAAGTATTCTGTTGCTTGTCATGTAATTACAGGACAAAGTTGTGAAACATCATCATTCTTAGCATAATTCAAAGATGATCTGTATCAAAGTGCTCTCCAGTACATGCAAAATAAAGAAAAGGAAGGAAAAAAAAGAAGACAAAAGAAAACTAAAGAAATACAATGCAAATGGAGGAGGAGTTCTTGCTAGGAAAATAATACAGATCTTAAAAAACTATTTATATAGCTTTGTCAACAGGTATTCCTAGACAGATACGTATTTTGGTAATTTTACAAACATTTATGTGCATATATCTCTTAATATATGATTAAGAGATTGATAGTTTATTGGTACAAGGTCAACAGACCTGCTTACATGCTCAAATGCTTGCAGGCTTAAGGTTCTAAATTAAAAGAAAGTTCTTAGAGGAAATAACTAATCCTATATATAAATATCTACTTCACCCTAGTCAGAAGATTGTCACTTTCTTTAAATTCCTTTTAAGCATTAAGATCAAACTACTGCCTGTCTTCTCCGCTTAGGTCAGGTGACTTCAAAATCCCCTTATCTCCATTCTGAACCTTGTATTTCTTTGCTTCTCTCCCTCTTTACTCCTCTCATGACGCCTGATCTATCTACAGAATTCAAGCCTTCGTTTTATGCTTGGAAATTAAGGTTTTTCTTGTTAATAAGATGCCTCCTTCTTGGCTTTAATTTCAGTCAAAGTATTGCATCATCATATAATGACAACCGAACAGCATGTGTCTTTAAATAATGTATAGATATAGTGACAGTAATGGTATAGATGGTAATTCCAAAAAGGACCCAAAGATTGAGCTGCCTCCATCTGGAGCTCCTAACAGAACAGCTCAAAAGCAGACTACAGTGACTTGCCCAGGGCAAAAGAATATATCTAACAAAAATTTGAACAGAAAACTTTGTGACTCCAAGGTCAACCAGCTATCTTCTTTTCTTCTTACAGACTGCAAGAATGTTTTAAACAGCTACAAGAGCAGATATAATTGTCCTTTGGAAACTATTATTCCTTTATAATGACAAAACACAACGCCTTTAAAAAGAGGAAAAAACCCTCAAACCAAATCAGCAGCACTCCCATGACAATGGGCATTCTACTGCCTTTTTCTGAAAGTTGAGTCCAGTTCTGTCTGCAACTCCCAAAACCATTAGTGTAATCACCTCCACTCATGTTTTTTCAGATTTTATTTGTTGATACTGTAGTTGTTGGTACATTGCCATTAATATAAGCAAAATATTTTTCTTTTTGAAGCTCCTGAACCCATCTATTGAAGGCAAAAACATGACTGGAAGACTGGAAAACTCCGCATTTCCATGCCAGAACTACAATTGAAGAAATAATACCTTTTCTAATACAGAGAATATTACTCTATTCCTTTCTTACCATAAAGAGTGCCAATTTATTTGAGCTTTATTGTGTAAAATAAAGAAACAGATGTTCCTGTAACATTACGGGGTCTATTATCAAGGCACCTTAATCAAGTTTCTGCTCTATACAACATGACACAAAATTCAAATTCGCCTCTTGCAAAAAATGTCAATAGCGTTCTATACCAAGTCTTAACTTCAGGAGGTCTTTAAAAAACAGTTATACATAGGTTGTCTTAACATTTTACTCCAATGTTTTAAATCCACTATACATAGCAAAATTATTTATTAAATCTCAATTTTAAACCATTTTTATGTTTATTATGAAACAGAGTAACACTGGCTTTTCATGAACATCTGTCCACAGAGCAGAGGTGGCAAGTTATGGCATGTGAACCACATACGTGTGGCTTCCAAGAAATGGATGTCTAATGCTGATGCTGTGACAGAAGACTGGCAGTGTTCTGTGTTAGAACACAGATGGCTACCTAATTTTAAACCCCAGGTACAAGCCACAGAACAAGAAAACTACTGTGGCTCCTGAACGTGGCAACACTCTGTGCTGGGTTAGGAACTGGTTGGAGGGCCGAGCCCAGAGAGTGGTGGTGAATGGTGCCACATCCAGCTGGAGGCCTGTCACTAGCGGTGTCCCCCAGGGATCAGTACTGGGCCCCATCCTCTTTAACATCTTCACTGATGATCTGGATGAGGGCATTGAGTCAGTCATCAGCAGATTTGCAGATGACACCAAGCTGGGGGCAGATGTTGGTGAGCTGGAGGGCAGAAGGGCTCTGCAGCAGGACCTCAACCGCCTGGACAGATGGGCAGAGTCCAAGGGGATGGCTTTCAACAAATCCAAGTGCCGGGGGCTGCACTTTGGCCACAACAACCCCATGCAGAGCTACAGGCTGGGGTCGGAGTGGCTGGAGAGCAGCCAAACAGAAAGGGATCTGGGGGTGCTGATTGACACCCGCCTAAACATGAGCCAGCAGTGTGCCCAGGTGGCCAAGAAGGCCAATGGCATCCTGGCCTGCATCAGGAATAGTGTGGCCAGCAGGAGCAGGGAGGTCATTCTCCCCCTGTACTCTGCACTGGTTAGGCCACACCTTGAGTACTGTGTCCAGTTCTGGGCCCCTCAATTTAAGAAGGACATTGAGGTGCTTGAGCGTGTCCAGAGAAGGGCAACGAGGCTGGTGAGAGGCCTTGAGCACAAGCCCTATGAGGAGAGGTTGAGGGAACTGGGATTGTTTAGCCTGGAGAAGAGGAGGCTCAGGGGAGACCTTATTGCTGTCTACAACTACCTGAAGGGTGGTTGTGGCCAGGAGGAGGTTGCTTTCTTCTCTCAGGCAACCAGCACCAGAACAAGAGGACACAGTCTCAAGCTGCGCCAGGGGCAGCTTAGGCTCGAGGTGAGGAGAAAGTTCTTCACTGAGAGAGTCATTCACTACTGGAATGGGCTGCCCAGGGAGGTGGTGGAGTCACCGTCCCTGGAGGTGTTCAGGGCAGGTTTGGACGTGGCACTTGGTGCCATGGTCTAGCCTCGAGGTCTGTGGTAATGGGTTGGACTTGATGATCTTTGAGGTCTCTTCCAACCTTGCTTATACTGTGATACTGTGATCTTAGAATGAGTAAGGAGTTGAGGTTGACGCCTCATCAATGAACAATAGATTAATAAAATCGCATTTTCCCCAGCAAAGGTTACCCCCAGGGCTATTTTGCCAGCTTCTGGAAGAAGTATAAACCACATCTATGACAGGAATAAAACAGTAAGCTGGGTTCAGGTATAGGAAAATTGCAAGACTCACAAAAATTATTGCCCATTGTCTTCACCAACAATGTTCAAGTCAGTAAAGACATAGTATGCTTCACTTGCCTCTTTTAGAGGTCAGGAATAAAGGCGATGACTACTCAAAGTATCTGCAGAAAATTCTTCCAATTGGAACAGCTGGAACAAAAACATCAGTGCGAAACAAAGGACATGACTGCATGCCACAGGCATCAGCCAGAACATCTTTCTTTGAGGCCTCCCAGAAAGTAGCAAGGGAATGGATTTTTTTTTTTTTTCTTTTTAATACAGATTGTTTAGTCTGTATTGAACCAGATACATTTCACCTGCTGCTGCAAACTGCCTCTGGGAGCACTGCTGTGTCAGATGTTCCTTTTAGCTCCTGCTTCACTCAGAGCTTTTAACTTTATGATGACTCTTTAGGGAGTAAGAATTAGGGCATGATACAGCATATGAAAGTGGCCATTGTGAAAGGGAAATGGAACTTCCATTGCTCCCTTCCTTCCAAAGGCTGGGGGTAGCAAGGAGAGGAATGCTGTTGCAAAGAGACAGTTGAAAAAAAAAAAAGTCTCTGGAGAATCCAGGTACTCATCTCATCTAGAGAGTCTCTCTGGTGTCAGAGGACACTTCACTTTAGAAAGGCTCATCCCATCTGCTGTTTCAGAGGTCTGCACTACAGTTGCTGTTAAGCAATCAGTTCATAATGAATTCATTCAGAAGAGCAGTACATATGCAAAACCCTTGGGAAGAATTGCTATTGTAAATCCACAAGTGACACTAGTGCATAAAGACAGGCATTAAACCTCTCTACAGTGTTTTACACAGACCACACTGGGTATCACTACAGCCACTGTGACTACTGTGTAAGATCAAAGCAATTCATAAAAGTAATTTGCTTTAGGTATCACAGAAATTTTGCTTACTAATCTTTCAGCTATTTCAAGACAAAAATCCCACATTTTTGGAGAAAAACAATGAGATACTTTTCCAAATACCTGTACTACCAAAAGTCTTGCAGGGATACTTAAAGTTTAAAAAACAAACAAATAAACAACAAAAACTAGTAAACAAACAACAAAACACACGCGCAAAAATCCCACACACAAAAAACCACACCACTAAAACAAACTGTCTTGATTTGCACTTAAACATAATGGATAGTACCTTAACAGCCTTAAGAGTTGACATATGGCATGGGTAAGGATACATCACAAGACTGATGATGCACTTAGGAAGGCTGAGAACACCAGCCTGCCTTCAATAACCTCAGTGGATCGATCACATGGCATTGATTCAACATCTGTGTGGCATCATAAATCCATTAATACCAATTCCAACAGTCACATAATTGTGACTGAACAAAGCTAAAGTGGTCCTGCCCACTCCAGTGAAATGTGACTCCATGCTTGCATAGGAAGGGAATGCCCTGCAAGCTTCTGAAATGCCATCTGGCTTCTGCATTACAACCACAGTAGCACCATTTGTAATTCTTGCTTTATAAATGAATACAGAAAGCTGGAAGAAGCTTGCAAGCCACCGTCACAACTCTTTCTAACTGAGGAGTTTGCAGACAGGAGAAAGACAGCATGGGTGTGTGGGGAATTGTGAGAGGGAGAGATGAAGCAGGGCAGAAGGGGAAAATTCACCAACTGAAATATTAACTTTCTTCTCCAGCATCATAGCATTCTCCAACACTGTGGTACAAATTTGCAAAATTCAGCACAACAAACAAACTGAAACAGTAGGCTTCAAGCTAAGAAGTGTGGCAGTACTGCAAGTTTTGCTTTTGTTGAGAACTATGATGAATTTCTTTGAGACGAAATGACAGTGGTATATTCAAAATCACAGGGGAGTGCATGGAGTTTGCAAATTCCACGTTTTGTACAGTACAAGTATGAGAAATAATACCTTTAAAAACTGCGTCTTAACCATATCATGAAGCATCTCAAAGACTCCAGCACCTGCCCTCTTTCAGTACTACTGAAGCAATTACAGGCTACTAGAAGCAATTACAAGAGAAAAGTGAAATCCAGCTGACAGACTGGGATGAGAGGAAGTAAAAGACATTCACACAGTGAAGAAGTTATGTCACAAATGTTTTCATCTGTTACTACTAGCTACTTTTGAAAATTCATGCTGGTGGGATACTGAACAGTATCTGCCTCATTAGCTCCGAAGTCTGCTACTGTAGGAAAGCAAAAGTAAGAGTTTAGAATACTTGACAGACTCAACCCAATTCACAACAGCCTTCTGAGGACTTCTTGTGATTTTGAAATTAATCAAAATCATTAGATAAACAAACCAAACCAGTTTACTTTTAATGAGATTTTTAGTTCATTTAATAAACCTATTATACCACTGTTCAGGTGACCAATATTTTTGTTTTTTTTAAATACAAAAAACACATTGAAGTTTAGAGACTGAGGACAGAAGACCACATAATTAAGCTTTACAATCTGCTCTTCTGTTTTGGGTTTGTACAGAGCCTGGTCTTACAGGGCAGAGGAAGGTTGTATAGAGAAATATTATATAAAACAAACAAAAAATAGAGTAAGTAAAGTCAAGCTGAAGATGGTTACAAATGTAAGTTTTGGGTTTCAGGGGAAGTGCTGACAACCAGATGAAAACAACCTGGTTTGTAACAGTCTCCTCTCCTATGCTAATCAATGCAATCACTGCAAAGCTCCAGCCTCTCAGCATTACTGTTACCAAATATTCTAGTAAAGAGAAAAAAAGAAAGTACTTCAAATAAAAGAACAGACCAAACAGTGGAAAAAGTGGCACGGAGAGTAATTTTACTTTAAAAAGCATCACGAGATCCTCCGACTAAGAAAACATTAATCTAAATTTAACAGCAAACTATGGGACACTTGTTTTATGCTCACAGTAAAGATAGGTCACAACCATTCTGAAAAATCCCCTTATAATCTTGACCCAAACTTTTCTTTCATTTCCTTTAAAAATACATGACTACAATCTGAACAAATAATCTTTGTGGACCAGAAATGTTGATGAGAAGAATTCATTAGATTTCCCTACATGAGAGTCAATCAAGGGTCACTTAAGGACCCTAAAAGTAACACAAAAAACCCCCTAAGTTTAACAGGAACCTGCTCTTTTTAATATGTATTTGTCAAAGGCATAACCTTGTGCATAGAAGTTAAGTATATGAAACTGTGCTGTCATACCTTTTCAAATTTTGTCAGCAACTCACGTAAGCTGAAGCTCAGGCCAATCATCATTAAGCATCCCTCGAAGCCTACATTTTCCTGGTACGTCCTCCAAGATAGGTCTATCACCTTTGAAAGGTTTCCTTTTTTGCACCTATACTGTCACAAAACTCCCTGCGAGCTCCTGCTCGTGCCCTTTTCCGGAGCTGTGCTCCCCCAGGGGCAGTTCATGCAGCACCATTGTCGCAGCCTCCCTGTCCTCCTCGCTCTTTCCCACTGGGTGCTGGATACCTGGGCTGCACTGCTGCCGCCAGGCAATGCTCCTCGCTGGGTTAACCGGGCCCCATAGCACTGTGGGAATCTCCTCCTCTGCGTTGCCTGGCCAGGACTGCCTCCAGCTCACCTCAACAGTGGCCTGCAGGCTCCAAGTGCTTCTTGTAGGCCTCAAGCTCAATGTTTCATCTCAATGATCCCAAAGAAGAAAAGCCACACTCCGCTGCTAAATGATGGACGCAGAGGCTGGGGACAAGGAACATGTCCTTCCATGTTGCTTCATTCAAGACAAATTAAAAAAAAAAAAAGGGGNGGGGCGGGGGCGGGGGGGGGGGGGGGGGGGGGGGAAGTCCCCACAGAAACTTCTATTTATAAAAAGCAACAAAAAAGTCAGCTTTTCGGAGAAGTGGGATGAAACAGTTCAGCCTGGGAAGTACAGCAACATGACCAGACAAGAGGTCACCTCTTCTCTCTCTGCCTGCCTTCAAGCTAGCCACCAGTGGGCTGACGTTGCTGTATAGGCAACCAAGCCACTTCCAGCTTCATCCAGAAGATGCTGCACCACAGAATAGCCAGGGCCCATTAAAAGAAATCCAAAAAGTCACTTCGTTTCAGGGGAAGAAAAAAAAAAAAAAAAAAGTCCATCAAAGAATCCTGCTGCAACCTCCAAAGGCTTCACTGGGGATCTCCTCCTTTGGTCCTCTCAGTTCTAACAGTCGTTGAGGTAATAAGCAAACCAGCATTTGTTTATTATTGCAATCAGCATCCTCCCTTCCAGCAGCCCTGGTGGTGCTGCTCTGCCGCCAAGCACACTCCCCCTTCCTGGAGGCCTCCCCGCTGGAAAACCACCGCCATTTCTACGGTTTCAGGAACCTCGGAGCCAAACCCGAGTCGCTCCTCTTCCTCCACCTCAAAAGGAAAGGTGATTATTTTATCACTGAACGGGTTCTGGAGCTGTAATAGCTACCGGTGCCCCACAACGCCCACATGCGCCCGCCGCTGCTCACGGGGACAGAGTCGGCGCAGGCAGATTGTTTCCATGTGAGCCTTTGCCCGGGCGCAGGAAACCCGACACCCCAAGGGTGGCTGCTAGGAAATCGCCCGATTCCAAACCATTCCCACTGGAAACCGAGTGCACGTGAAGGCCTGTTTAAGCCACATTACTCGCCGGCAAAAAAAAAAAAAAAAAAAAAGTTCTAAGTAGCAGTTGCCAGCCAAGTCAAAAAACATATAATTAAAACCAAACCAACAATTTATCACTTGCAAAACCCAGTGTAACTCTTATTCCTATGACCACACTGGGAACCACGTGTTTTTACTTTCTTTTTAATTCACCCAGCATCATTTGAAGTACCAATGAAGTCACAAATAACAAAACTATCTTAAAAATTAGCTTCTGATAGTGGCTTCTACCAATACAGCCAGTATGGGTCAGGACTTCAAAAAGAAACTCTGCAGGGGAATTAAAAACAAACTATATTTGGAGTAGCAGGATGTTTGCTTATTGTAGTTGTGCTTTGCCACATGTATGTTTTATGAGGGCATATTACACAAAACATAGAAGTGTCTACACAATGAACGGAGACAAGTTTCCAAAGAAAGTAGAGAGAACTAGATCAGCTTTACTGCATTAACTGACAGGTAACCACAAACTGTCTGAATTTACTCCACTGCTCATCAAAGTGAAAACAAAGTGAAAAGACCAATTATCAGTGCAATAGTATTTAAAATCATGTTCAGAACCTGTGCTTTTCTAAATTAACCATTTATAGAAGGAATATTACACATTAGACTGAAAAAAGAAACCTGTCTTGCAAGAGATTTAACTACAATCCCTGTGTGAGAATGTCTTTTTTTTCCTCCTGCAAGACAGACACGAAGTTTGAATCCTGTTTCCCATATACATTGAGTCATCTTTCTGCTGCTCTTGCAGAAAACAACTTTGCGTTATAGGGAGAAAACTGCATTTAAATCCACTTCAGTGGTGCTAGTGCATATAAATGAAAAAGGGTGTGAGGCTGGATTATAGTGAGACTTCTAGCACCAGGACTGTATCAAAATAGACATTAATTTTATGTTTATTGTCAGACTTCATATTTAGGTAACTTTCTTCCCAATTTTCTGCTGTCATAAAAAAAAAAATAATAAAAAAAACTAATAATCACACCTTCTAGCTCTTTCAGTACTAGTAGATGCAAATGTAAATGCCCCGAGGTGCAAAGGTACCATTTCGCAGAATTCTGTAAAAGCTAATCAAACATATACATATATACACAGTGTTGGATGACTGCTTCCAGTAAAACAGCTTTGAAAACTGAAGTGAAAACCAACTTTTTTTTTTTCCAGTGGCCCTTTCAAATGAAAACATACTGCAATATTTGAGAAATTCTGCATTTGTAGAAGAAAAATAATACAGAAACGAGCTCTGCACAGAAATAATATAACTTGTGCATGTGAAGAGAATAGTTTTGTAGACATGACAATGTTCCAGGAAAAAAAATAAAAAGAAAAGGGGGAGGGGGGAAGAGGAAAAAAAAATGTTATTTCATTGTCTGTGGAAGGAAAAATACATGATCAGCTCAGAGATGGTCTTACACACACCTCTAAAGTTCCATTTTAGAAAAGATGAAAGTCTTAAATATTTGAGTCTGCAGAAAGACTAAGTATGTGCTAAGACACTATTAGTATATTTGCTTCATACTTGATCTGTAAAGATGCAAGAAAAGTGTCATACTAAGCACAATTTGACTGTGGAATACAAACTAAAGGAGAAATAAGACCCTTTTTTTTTTCTAGAAGAAAAAGAAACAACAGCGAGAAACTTAAATGTACCAGACTGTTTATACACAGGGCATATATCTTACATGACTCACAACAGTGAGTAACAACAAACAGAAAAAAAGAACAGTGTTCCCTTTTGTGACTCAGAGGTCAATAGGTGGTTACAGCAAATCAATACATCTGCTGCTTTAGACAGGAACACAAAAAATGCACTTAAGTCAAAAGCACTGTGGTATTTTCTCCTGCCTAACAAAATACCTAGTGCCAGTTTGATCAGACTAGGAGGGAGAGCTGCGCTCTCCCTTCCACGGCATATCAGCATTTACAACACAGAGTTCACACATAGCTCCAGCAAGCTCAGTCCTACTGAGGTTCACTATCAGTTGAACTCAACACCAGGGTTTCACTAAGCAGAGCTCTTCCAGTACAGCATCACTAACAACCTCTGCCAGATGCCAAACCACTCAAGCAACATAGTGCCCCAAAGACCAAGAATTGGTCAAGACAACAGATGGACAAATTAAGGTTTTAAAATAAAGATAAAAGGCAGCAGGTCAGGACAAAAGTTGCATAAGTGTGTTTGCCCAGATTAACAACTAGGTATCTATTACAGTGATGATTGCAATGCAGCTTATGAATTACACATAAGGGTTTGCAGGGTTCCTAGAAGAGAGCCGAGGCACTGCACTGGTTTGAGTTTGTCGTAATATCTTTCTTTAAGAGTACAGGGTGTCATTTTGCTGTGGGAAACTATTTTTACATGGATCAAGAAGCCATTCAGTGATCTGCCCTGTGCAATATCTGCCAAATTCAGTGACAAGACTTCTGCACTAGGTAAGCACAGACAGACTGTGGCTCGTCTCAGAAAATGAGATTTAACATTGTGTCATACCCAAAGAGAGATGAGAGAACACAATCTTGGCAACAGACAATACTGCACTGGCACAAAAGATTACTAAAGGACTGGTTGGCTTGGTGGTGATTTTTTTCTCCCGCTCTCTCTTATTTTTAGGTTGTTTGGTTTCAGCTTTATGAATCAACCATGATTTTCTAATGGTTTGGATCTGAATATAATTGTGTGTTCTAATTTCTTTGAACTTCCCTGAACAGCCAAGCCTTATAATCAGGACATTCCAAACGTACTCAGAACACAAACCCCCAAAGAAGTATTTCAATCTGTAAAAGAGAATAGATGTCAAGTGGAAGTATGCACACAAGTACCTCTATAACATCCATTTCAGACATGGAACCATTAAGAAAGTTAATGTACAAGAGATTATGACTGATTCCACTTACAGGACTGGCCAGAACATGAAGCTTTCAATCCTGAATCTAATTGACAGAATGAGAGAAGCAGCAGGGAGCTTTGATGATGGGCAGGAATTTCATCATCAGGTTGTTATTCCAAGTTATTGCTGGTGACTAAATGTAATGATCCTATTGATTGACAGTGTATAAAGAGTTCACTGAGGAAGCCTCCTTTTAAGACTGTTACCTTTTCTCAGTTTTCCCTCTTCAAGTGTGAGATTTGGGCAACTGGCTTGCAATTAATTGCATTGGAAATCCATAAGTCACAAAGCAGCTTATAGTCTTCCTGTCTTTAATAGCATCTTTAACTGTTCTCTTTGCAGAGGAACAAAAGAAACAAGTTGCCTTTGATGTACTTATTAGCATATTTATTAAAAAGAGTAAAACTAAAACCAGCAACAGCCTAGCGGTGATATGGCAGGCTGCCAAAGCAGGACATTCAAAGAAAAGATACTAGAGATTGCATTAACCCACACCCAAAGTAGGCATCCAGTTTCCTAAGTTAAAAACAGAGGGCTGTCAGTATTGTTGTCCAGTTTGAAAAAGGAGCTTTTTCTTAAGATTTCCTTGACTGCAATGAGAACAGTTTTACAGCTGTCTGACAGCTCAGTCCAAGAAGACCCTCATTAAATTGATGCATAATACATAGGACAATTAAATACAATTCTTTAAAATTGATTGTTGCAGGAGGAAAGTCTTATTTTTTGTATTTATACTTGGTGAAGGACACCCACCTCAAGGTACTAGAACTGACCAATGAAAAGCTGATTAATTTAGTGGGTTTTAGACAAGTACTCAATCCAAATAGTGGAAAGACCGTGAAAATAGTATTTAAATTTCGGAGTTTATCATAAATAATTGAACATCTTAAATTCTGCAGCACTAGCTCAGTACCTGTGCATTAAAACCTCATACAAGTAACATATTGCAGTCACTTCCTGCTTTACTTCTACGCAATTGCATTAGACTCAAGTACCTAACAGGGATATAGCACTATTCCAGCTATACTACATAATTCATAATTTTGCCACAATCCAAAGATAAGTACCCAAGCACAACATTTTGTCTCAGCCTGTCTGTGTATGCTCTACTTACACCTTGTTTTATATTCTTACCTAAGTGGCCTCATCATGCAAGAAGTACTATTACTTGGGTCTAGTTGGTTTTGGTTTTTTGTGGGTTTGTGGTTTCTTTAATAGGCATTGGAAATTGGATTTCCCCAACCAATGTTAATTCTAATCTCAGCCATAAAAAAAAATTACTTCAGCTGTAAGCTTTTCAGCCATGAGCTTTTGATTCTGTATCAGAATACTGGCTAAGCTTTTACTATATAAAAACAAACACCTTTTGAATTTGTAACATAACCACTCACAAGATGATCTTCCGTATTCAAAAAGACTGTCATGTATATAATTTGTATTTTAAGTTACTTTTTAATCTATGAAATCAAAATCCTTGTTTACAAAATGTAATTTTATATTAATATATCATAATGAAGCAGTTAAAAATACTCTTGTTAATAAGCAAACGGATATCTACTAGATAGTCCTGTCAAACTACAGAAGGTCAATCTTCTAATCTAGCAAGAAAGAACAAAGTATACCATTCTGATTTACCCAAAAAAGGCAGAGGGTTTGTTTGTTTTCAAATGTCACTAAAAAAGATCAATGGCCCTGGACTACAGGGATATTCCATTAACATTCAATTTAAATCTTTTCATGTTGTGGATAGTGCATCAAAGTGGGAGGTCACAGCACCTCACCAACAGAACCAAAATATACTTTTTGTTGTGAGTGGATAAAGAAAGGTAGTGTCTGATATAGAGGTTACTTTTCAAGCATTACGACTAATACCAGAAGAAAATGTATCTTCATCAAAATTAATTTTCAAACCATTACATTCTAAAAAATTGTCACAGAATCAGAATCACAGAACCTTAAACGTTGTAAGAGATCTCTAGAGATCACCTAGTCTGAGCCCCAAGACAGGATCACCTAGGATAGTTCACACAGGAATGCATCCAGGTGGGTTTTGAAAGTCTCCAGAGGAGGAGACTCCACAACCTGTCTGGACAGTCTGTTCCAGTGCTCTGTCACTCTCACTGTGAAGAAGTTCCTCCTCATACTGTCACGAGATTAGGGTTTAAATATGATAGCTCAGAAAGAGTATTCGTTCTTCTCACTGTGTAATGATGCCCTAAGCCAAGTTTGCAGTTACATAATTTAAATGAATAAGTGATACTCCTTTTACCACATCTAGCGTGCAGTGATAGCACTGAAACTGACAGGTACACCATTTCTTAATGACAATTTAAGGGAGAACAGATGCAATTCTGATCAAGGATCACAAATGCTCAATGCTGTAAAGAGATGAAATTATTCTATTTTGTAGCTGACACAAAATCAGGAAGTGTCATTCTCATGTTTAATGCCCAGAACTCAAACAAATGGAAGAAATATGAAAGAGATCTCCACGTGCAGGAGTGATGCTTCTGCAATTCACATCTTTTTATACACGTATAAATTTAGAAATTAATTAATCCTGCTTTAATCAGTGAGGCAAAAATGGGAAAAAAATGTAATGCAACACTTCAGGTTAAAGTACAAAGTCTAAATTGCACACTATAAAAATGCCTTTGTTTGACTGAAAATAAGCTTCCAAGGCAGTTACAAAGCATTACAATAAAGCAGAGAAAAGCCTCATCCAAACTTTAAAATATAAGAACAGTAAATAAAAAAGTTCACTTTCCAGAAGACATCAATGGAACCAATAACATTATGTTTATTTGTTGTTGGATTTTAAATCTTATCTCCGCATTAATGCTTCCAACAACCATTATCTAAAGGCTTCCAAGGGGATACCATATGCTCTTAAGTAACAGCACGGTTGAGATCAGTCTTTCATTTCAAGCTGCTGACCTTTCTGGCATCTCCCACAGCAAGAAGTGTTCTCCATTGCAGTGTCTGAATGTCTAGCCTATCATCTTTGCTTTAACAGGTTGTTTTGCTCTCCACTTCTGTTTTTATGAATTGTTCAAGAACTCAGTCAAAGTGAGAAGTGAAGTTAGTCTCAGTAAGAAGCACCTGGTTGGATGTACCTTCCAAAGTCATACCATACAGCTTCTCGCTAGTGATTGCTAGCATCAAATCCATGTTTGCTTATGTGTTGAACTTGCAAGAAATGCTTTCTTTATAACTGTTTTTTTTTTCCTGTTCATTTGTTTTCATCTTTCAGTATACTATGCAGTCTTTTGGTTTGTTTTTTTTCTTTTNGACAGAAAGGTGTTTGGCCAAACTTCACCCTTAGTTATTCTCGTGAGATGACTCTTTGCTCTGCAGAGAGAGATGAATTTGACAGAAAACCCAGTCTGCCTTAATCCTTGGTTTATAATCATGCTTTCTATTTGACAACTTATTCCAATAATGATAGTCACTTTACCAGACTAATTTTCTGGCCAAGTTTCCTCTAGATGTGTAGTGGTCACCAGTAGGAGATCAGCTATGTTCCAGGAATCCCAAACCTACTGCAGGAGGAAGAACTAGCCTGAATACTCTCAATATGTCCCCCAATTCAGCAAATTGTTGGCAGCAATTAACGTTTCAAAGGATATACTCATAGAAGGCTTAAAATCTGGAGAATTTGGGAGAGAAGGAACAGAGGGAATGGGAAAGCCTTAATGATCCTCTTTTATATGTTCAAAAACGAAACAAAGACCAGAGATCAAAATGGGCTGTGCCTACCTTCTCTGTCCACCTCAATGCCCACCTCTGTGCAACACACCAATGCTTGCAGCAAATTATATTTCCTTGCTCTCAGGCAGCGCTGCCACCCCTTAGTCTGAGGTAAGCCAAGTCAAAAAATAAGGTGCTTGGGGGAATGGAACATGGATTCAGGATGGGAGGCTGCCAGGGGTTTTTACCATGCTCACACAGAGGGACTTGGAACTTGCCACCGGGTTTCTCAGTTTTACTGCTGCAAACGGACTTTTCTTTTGAAATATCCCACCTGACTAAAAGTCAGTAAGCATCAAACCAAATTTCCTCACAGAAGGTTTATTATCTTTGTGCATGCTGTGTGTCGTTTTTTCAACTAAGAGGTTCACATAGAGATCTTATCAGTAGCCTGTTGACAAAAGAAAAGAGCATTTACAATTGAAATTATGATAATATAATCTTCTCTTGAAATAAAATGTAAGCTACATTATCCATAACTGCAGCTTTAGCTCTGGCTTGAACAAGAAGCTTATTTAAATACAACGTGCCTAAGGCTTCTCTAGCCCCATTTTATTACTAGTTACTTTACAAGAAACAAATAGGTTTTCCAAAATTATTCAGGCACTGTTTTCAGTGTTTAACATCAGTCAGAAGCTCCATTTCCACTGAATTACTGTGTGCTTTTACTCTCATTTCACTGTCCTTTAAACTCAAGGATTCCACTCATTTTTCAGAAGCACCTGAGTTTGGGCTGGAGGAAGAAAGTTGAAGATTTGGACATAAAAGGTGAGAATACAGGTTAGTCAGAAGGACAGAAGAGCCCTGGATCACCTCACAGTATATGCAACACAAACCCACCTTGGCTTTGAATTAGGTAGTAACTTCCTGAAGGTAATTTTGGGGTTTGGAGCTTCATAAAAAAAATTAGCTGGCACTGAAAAATTTTGGTCAAAAACCAGGACAATTTGAGGAAAAGAGAATTTTAGAAACTATCCAGTGTTTTACATTCATTCATTTTGTGTTTAAAAAATATATTATCTGGAACTCTGAAAACTTAGGAAAAAAAATAGCACTTAAGTCAGGATTCAGATTAAAACTTTAACTGTAGGTACGAATAAGGAAAAATACTTGACAGTCATGTCACTAAGGACTATGTACAGCAGTCCATTATACAAGTACTGATGTTTGATCCATGTAGGGTCAAATCTTGTTGGCCTTTAAACAGGAGGGGAGAAAGGGGAGAGGAAACACACACAACAAAAACATAACACAAGCAGAATTTCTAGTAAGTTCTGGGGTAGGAGGATCCACTGCATATTGATCTCTATATGGAACAAATAACTACCAAGATTAACTTTTACAGCAGATCAACTCAGAAGAGAGGTTGTTAGTGATGCTGTACTGGAAGAGCTCTGCTTAGTGAAACCCTGGTGTTGAGTTCAACTGAGTTAAAAATACAACTTTGGATAATCTGTCAAGGGTGCTGAGTAGTTGCAGCTTCCCTTGAGACCACAGACCTTAAAGGCAACAAGTATCTCAGCAAAGTCTACTGTTTATATATAACTAAAGCTAAAGCAAACAAATGAAAGCCTGCTTGCAAGGCAACAAAGCCCATCAAAGAATGATATTCTATAGTTCCAAAAAGTCACTGTAAATGACAAATGCTTCTTTCTATTATGTTAGACACTTCGACAAACAAAGGAGACTTTACTGTTATTACTGCAACCTAACACCTGCTGAAGTAATCTCTCCCCTATAATGGGTTGTGCATTTCTCTCTGGTACATGATAAAAGTCCTGTTCTGATCTCACAGCTCACCTTGGCACTGAGCACTGCAGTGGCTCTGCCATTACAGATAAAGGAACACATGGATCTGAAAATGAATGAAACTCTGAGCTCATATCAGAGTTCTTAACTACCACATGGGGTAGTTCAAGCCCTGCTACACAGACAAAATAACTAGCACCATGGTCAGCCACTTTGATAAATAACTTTAAGTAGTATGTAGGCCACATCGCCAGACATACTTGCAAACACTATAGTTCAGAGCTATATTCCGTGCAGACAGAACTGGTTAACTGTGGTGTTTCCATACAAAGTTCACCAAATGAAACATAAACCAGCTTCCTCAGGAATAGAAGATAGACCTTTTGTCTGTAATACTTAATACATACAGCAAAATTTCTACAATGCATCAGGAAAAAAAAAGAGCAGGAAAAATACTCATTTGTCAGAATGGGGATTCAGATGGGAAAACTTTAAAAAGATACACTTATGTGAAGATTGAGCTATCTTAAAGAAGACAAAAAAAATAACAGACACCATTCATCAGTAGTAAATTTTTAGAAGTTAGTTTTCTGTTTGTTTAGGACAGCAGACAGGAGTGCAGTGTTAGCAGTTTTGTCCTAAGATCTTCAGGGAAAGAGGTTCTGCCATGCTTTGACAGTAGCAGTTGCTGAGGCAAATTAGGTGTCTGACAGGGATAAAATGAAGTTCCACTCTCAGCACAAAAGGGATCCCATTGATTTTGGCCTCTTTCAGCTGATGTAAATAATCAAGTAACTATAAATTTGACAAGGAATAATTGCTGCCTTGTTCATTATGTAGTGTACTCAAAAAGGCATTTAAAATCACCTTGTACAGAGGTAAAAGGATAAAGGAAAGCCAAGCTTGGACAGTTCCTTCCCGTTCATTGAGCACTTCACAATGTCACCTGCAGCTATGCAGTCATCTTTCACAGCCATGCAACAGGGAAAAATAGTTTGGTGGTGTAAGCAGTAAGTTTGAAATACCATACTCTGACAGGGTCAGTGAGCTCTTTCTGCTAAAAAAAAAAAAAAAAAAAAGGAATTTATGAAGTCTTCTTTAATCTGCAGATGAGGTCATTTGAAGCAAAGGTGATCTGTGAGCAGTGGACTCAGCGACACATGGCTCCAAGTAAATTTTTCTCAAGCTAAACTTCCAGGTGGCTTCCCTGAGCCCTGACAGGAGTTTTCATATCATGTTCTTTCATCCTTTGGTATAAAGGGCCAAGTTTTCTTTAATCTATTCTGTATGCACCAGACTTTTTCCATCAGTCATCTCTAGTTCATCTTGGATTGCCAGTAGTCCAGCTATATTAAAGCAAACCAACAGGAGTTTGCTTTATCAAGACACAGTTATTACACACTAAAGGCAGCAAATCCTTTCTCCTAAGTGACACACCACAGGCACCCCCTGAGACCAAAACTACTCACTACAAAATTCACATCCATGAGTGAGGTTTGTAGCAACTAAATACATTTTCTCAAGACGGAGAATTTTACTACTACCACCCAGAAATTACTTTTGACTTCAAACCATGTAGAGAATCCCTTGCCTATGAATTTGTTCTAGTTTCTAGAAAGCTTACACAAAAAGTGGGTGTTACCCTCCTAATTCATATGAATAAGCATCAGGAAAGCAAAACTCAAATAAGAGTACAACAATTGCCTTTGTTATTTCTAGCACCTACAGACTCCCAGCCACCTTTTCTTCAACCAGATCTGATATTTCGAGTTTTGTAACAATGATAAAGTAGTCTTTAAGCTTACATAAAATATATTTTAGAACAGTTTCCTACAGCTGAGTCTAGACAGGGGGATTCTTAGTAAACATACAAAGGTCAGTCTCCCATAAATGGCTACATTCATTAAAGAGAGAAAAGAAAGAAGGAAAAAAAAAAACCAGGTGTATTGATTTCAAGTAATTGCTTTTGTGATCTCAGTGAAAGTTCAGACCTTCTTCCTCATTAAAAACATCATTTTGATAGCGAAGAAAATGGCAAGTCAAGTACTTGCATGTGTGAAATCAGTTTGTAATTGTTGTTACCTAATATAACTAGTGGTGAAACCAGAAGAAGGAATGGAAGGAGAATGAGCATCACTTTTAGAAAAAAACAGAGAGAAAAAAAGGACCATCATTATTTCATGAAACACATTTAGAGATGTTTTGTCATTTCAGACCTGTTTTAGCTCTTAATATCTCTTAAAAAGACAAAAAAAAGATAAAATCTATACTGATCTCAGGGGAGTTCAAATAGTAGTCACAGAAGAAGCACTTCTGGTTGTCTGCAAAAGAAAAAACAGTGTTTATAGCAACTTTTGTGCTAGAAAGCAGTAATGTCTGAAAAACGTGCAATTATGGAACACTGTAGTCTATCATCACAAATGAAATCTAAGGGTCAATGAGGTCAGCAGGATAAAAGTCCACCAGACAAGCTCATCTGAAAATTTGCATCTTCATCTCTTCTGCATGAAAGGAAGTTATTGGGAGTAGCCAGCATGGATTCACTAAGGATGATTTGGGGACTTAAACATGTCTCCTATGCACAAAGACTGAGGACACTGGGGCTGTTTAGTCTTGAGAAGACTGAGAGGGGATCTTATTAATGTCTATAAATATCTGGGGGAGTGGGTGTGAGGATGAAGGTGATGGTCTCTTTTCAGGGGTGCCCAGTGACAGAACAAGAAACAACAGGTATAAGCTAGAATAGAGGATGCTCCACCTCAGCATGAGGAGAAACTTCTTTACAGTGAGGGTGACAGAGCACTGGAAAAGCCTGGCCAGAGAGGTTGTAGAGTTTCCTTCTCTGAAGACTTTCAAAACCCGCCTGGACATGTTCCTGTGTGACCTACTCTAAGTGATCCTGCTTTGGCAGGGGGTTGGACTAGATGATCTCTAGAAGTCTCTATCCAATTTCTAACATTCTGTTACTCCACCAAAATCCTCACCACCAAAAACACAGCCACATCTGTTTGGCAGAGAATTAAACAAGGCACCAGGTGAAGGTACGCAGAAAATAAAAAGGAATGGAGACAGAAGTATGAATGACAATGATACCTACTTCTTTTTCAGTACTTAACATCAATTTGATGTGACATCGTATGATAGCTCCACAAAATATTATCTGTATCAAACAAGGGCCATTTGGCTACACGGTTTATTACCATGTATAAAGTACATTAACATCTGTGGATGGAATAATCACTGATATTGCTACTTTCATTGAAGATGAAAGAATAAGATGCTTATTAAGACTCAGGCACCAAATTTAGGTTTCTTTACTACATTTTCAATATGCCTGAAGAGGCTGCCATTATGGTAAAAGACCTACAAAAGAAGGCAAAATTGCTCCAAAGATTTTCTAATATCAAAGCCTTCATACCTTTCAAGAATGACATTCTGAAAAAAAAAACCCAAAACATGAAATTCAAAATACTTAGTGCTCTGACCCTTAGAAAATCCTTTTTTAAATGGCTCTCAGAATACCCACTTGGGGGGGGGGGGGAATTAAAAAAAAAAAAAAAAATCTATGGGAACAACAGGAACAGCAACAGTAAAAAGGATTATTACTCAAAAATCCACAAAAAATGCAAAACTGACAGTGCCTTCTAAATGAAAGCCCATGAGGACCGAAGTATGAGCATGCTTAGAAACACCAAAAATGAGCCTAAACTAAGCTTCATCTGTAAGAGATTCACCCTAAACAGAGTCCATGGTATGATAGCTTTAATAGAAATGGGGATCCCATATGGAAAAAGCTTCTGAATCAACTGCAACAAGAAACTGCATTGAAGGAACTGAGAGACTGTATATTAACTACTAAAAAGTACACACATTGAACTCCAGTACCAATGCAACCCAATGTTTTTAAGGTATCAAAGGTGGGTATGCAACTGTCGTGGTAGGCCTAAAAGGCCAAGGTGGGCTTGTACATGTCCTGGCTTGCCCAGGCACACTCCCCTGCTCCCCTTCTTTCTATGCTGGGGGTGGTAGCCACAGGAAAGGAGACAAAAGCCCCAGCTTCACCTAATATGGACAAACTGTCATCCTGATTGGCTAATCTATGTCCAAAGCCCCATCAGTCTTGGGCTGAAATGGATATAAAGGATGAGCAGGTAGCACATTGCTCTCTCTGCTATTGTATCTGTGCCTGCTGAGGCTCTGATGCCTCCACGCGTTTGGCCTGCACAGCCAGCATGACACCGTGCCGAGACTGCACACCGCAAGACGTCCTGCCTGCACANCCAAATTCCTTCTTCCCCTTACTCTCCCTCCATCTCCAGAGGTTTGAGTAGGGCAAGAAGGCGGCACAAAAAGCTGCTTTACCCCACCCCCCACCAGGTTTGAAGGGGGAACAGCAAATGGCACCTTTTCTACATAGTACTGACTTATGTGGAAGCCCTCACCGAAATTGGCTGGTGGTTGGCTGGATTCTTCGCATGCAGTATATATGGCAAGTGGACACTTTGTCTAGGGAAAATCGTAAATGGAGTGAGGAAAAAGGCGCAGAGTTCCCACCTTACAGAGTTCCCATCTTTACAGAGTTCCTGCTTTGAGAGTTCCTGTTTTGGAGAGTTTCTGCTTTTGGATGACTCCCACTTTTGCACGGCTCCCATTTCTGCACTGTCCTGTGTGCTCCTGCTCTTGCACAGTTCATGCTGCTTGCCCACAAGTCTGCAAGCTCAGCAAGTCCTTAGGTCCATTTGAGAGAGCCGTCAGTGGCACCCGGACCCATCTTCTCTCAGACCACACTGCAGTCTGACTTCCTGCTCACTACCCAAGCTGGGCAGCATGCCAGCAGTTGGCTTTCCCTGGTGCTGCCATGACTGTGCCGCTCCATGAATCTGCCTTGTGGAAGCTGTGTCTGAGACACTTCTGACTTTGGTGTCTTTTCCCACTCACTTTGGACTTTTGCTGTGTAGATCCACGATTGGATATTGCTTGCAGTTTCAGAGGCTGCCGAGCAGAGAAATTTACCGGGGATCATCACCAATTTCCTACCTCACCTCCGTGAGTAAAATCTGCTGTTCTCTTAAATTCTCTGCTCAGCCTGATTTATTAGTGGAGTTAAGCTGTGTTGTAGCTTAGCCTTTTCCATTTTCTGACTTTCGTAAATCACTACACTTGCCCATAAGGATCCTTGTGAAGACTTCCCGGCTGAGTTAGAGCCTGTAAATAAACCTTAACTAGTTCTGTATATAGTTTGGGGACAGATTTTTTTTGGAAAAATAAAAATAGTTCTATTTTTGTAATTCCTGCCTCTGTCAATTAATATCCAGACCAAATCAGTTGGTTTGCTAAGAAGGATAAAATGGTAACGTATAAACAATTCCTCACTCTTTGTTCCCTTCGCTTTCTGCTCTCCACCTCCTCCACTGCTCCTCTGTGCATGACTGAATACTAACCTTGCCTGACCAGATAACACGTGAGATCTGGCTGACTTTCTATCTGGAGGGGAGAGAAGGTGGTGGCATTGGTCCTTTCCGGGCTTTCTTTATCCAGGGAGGGGAGAGGAGAGGATTGGATTTCTGTATTATTTCTAAATTGTAGATAATTGCATATAATTGTAAATATATTTCATATATGTCCTTGTAAGTTTAGCTTGCTGTAAAATACAGCTTTAGCTTGCTTCCAAGCCATCTGAGCTGTTCTGGTAAATTTAATTTGGGGGCAAATTTCTTAAACCCACCACAGACTGAAAAAGCAGATCAGATGCACCAACAGTCGGACACTAAAGCAAGAAAAATTAGCTGGCGTACCCAAGACCTATACACAAAACAGCCTCTGTGCTATTCTTTATAACAAAAGTGACCAGATGACCTCTGTTGGGCATCATCTGGGGGCTAAGCTGATGGACTGACTTCTAGTATTGCAAAAAAAAAAAAAAAAAAAAAAAAAAAAAAAAAAAAAAGTTAATTCTTGTGGAAAAGTACATCACCCTAACAAATACCTGCAGTGAACCAAAGGCAGAAACCAATAACAATGCTATTTGACATGTGACTAGCACAGGTTGTGAGGATTCACTTTTATGCAATACTCTTGAATATCCAAAATAGCAAGAAATTATTGCTATTTTAAAATAAGAAACACATGGTTTAAATCTATTGTAGCAACCTACAGATTCTGAAGAGGATTAAAGGGATAGCTCTTACAAAGTCCGTTATCCATTTTACATCCTGCATCCGAAAAAAAAATCTGTGACACAAAATTCTTCTAATCATTCCTGTGACTTTGCCATTACTGGTTTCATTATTCATGTTTCTGTTTAGAAGTACCTTATTTTAGCTGAGCTTAATCCTGCTGATAATTAACAGCCTAACCAGATTAATCTTAGTTGAACTACTTTTTTTTTTAAAAAAAATATATTTATTATGCATTGTTCAATTAAACTTACTTAAAAAATGCAAGTTGAAACAGTACAATTTTTCCAGACAGATAATGGAAAGAATCATAAAAGCACTTTGCTGTAGGAGCTAAGAGTTGAATTTCTGACCTTCAAAACTACTATGTCCATATCAAGTACTTTTGCTCATTTGAAATGGAATAATTGGATATATGATGCAGAAAATATCTGCAATCAGTTGTACCATAACTGTATTCTACTACTCTGAAAAGAATAAAATACCATTTAAGGCACACTAGCAATCAATGGGAACCAGCATATACTGAGTAGCATCAGTATGTGATAGAAGTGGTCACTGAAATATACACTTGTCATTAGAAGGACTTAAAAGTTTTTCTCTCTAAACATCTCCAGACTATTTTCTTCTATTTGAAAATAATTGCCACCACATTTGTGCACACTTTCATAGAATCACAATAGACCTGTATCAGTCAAATTAAACATTAATTATGCTTGCCACAAATATGTACTTTGAATACAGAATACTTCATTACATCTAAGTTGTTTGATATTTTAATTTATAAACCTTAAATATTGAGAACACTCCTAATCTCAAACAGTTGAGTAACTGTGCAATCCAAACAAAAAAAACACTGTGTTTGAGATAATCGTGCCAAATGGTTCTTGTAAACTACATCATCTTAATGTCATTTGCATAATTTAGTCCACATTTAGAATTATGGCTGACTTATGTTACAGTCTTATAGTAATACAGAAGCAGCAACGTCCAGAACCGCTCTTGAAATCACAGTTCCAACGAGTAAGGATGTGTTTGGAGTTTTCTCCATCTGTTTAAATTGGAAAAGGAGTCTTTGCCTTCTCTCCCACAGCATATTTTTTAATAATTCTTTTTCTGGTTTTGGCAAGTCTAGCACATGCATCTGCGTATGCGATAGGTTAGGAACTTAGTCCCCCATACCACTATTGAAATATACTAGTCTAGCTCAGATAGCTTGGTAGTAAGATGAAGCTATGTTTACAGCAAAGCAAAGGTTACAAGCATATATACACAATATATTTACAAGTATTTACAATTATGTACAAATTAGAAATAATACAGAAATCCAAACTCCCTCCTAGACAAAGGACGCTATCCAGAAGGGGCTCAAAGCTACCCTCTCTTTCTCCCTCTGCTTTCACAGGGAAACAAAAACAACCAGCAAAGCTTACGTTGTTAATGGAGAGATTAAAGCTGAGTGAAGGAGAAACATCGCAGAAACAAATGGGATGAACTGTTTACTTTTTGGCTTTTTATCCCTTCCAGCAAACCAATGAATGATATAGACTTCACCATTATTTTCTTCTCACAATCAATGATCTAATTTCATTAAAATATCCCAGTTAGCCTCAAACCAGCACAGCATAAAATAAAGGCTTCATAATAAATGAAAGATGTGAAAGAACACAAATTGTGCCTTCAAAATTACTTGCAGCAGACTTCGCTATGTTTCATAGCTCTCTCCCCATTAATAGGACTATTTTTGGTAACAGCCAGAATTTTAGTAAATCACAGAAGTATCTGTACCTATTAGGCTAACACCAGTAACATGCTTAATATTGGAAGACTGTAGACTGCAGGTTTATGTTGTCTTATTAACAGAAGCTCCCCATCTGATCTTTCTTTTAGGAAAAATATTGAGAAAAAAATCTACTTAAAAATCCATAGGAAGCATACACTAGGGATGTTAAACCAGCCCAAATTAAGCATTGCACATGTAGAAAGTATATCATATTACACCAAGAACACTTCATTAATGGCTGAACTTAAAAATTATTAATCTTCTCCGAGAGTTGTTACTGCACTTTCATAGGTCCCCTTATCTGTGCATCCTCTTACCTGTTTAAAATCAAGTTTAACTCATATCTTACTAACACAGTCTAAATGTTCTCATTTTGAGATATGCAAAACTTTCAGTATTTAAATTGCCAAAACATAGCCAATTCAATTCCATTCACATAGTCAGACAGAAATGTCCTGTCTGAAGCAGCCACCAGTTCCCATTGTTTGCAGTACCAATAGAGAGACAAAGGCTGACTCATCCTATCAGAAAGCACAGATGATGGGTTAATCCCATGAGAAATGGGAAAAATGCTTTTCCTACAGCAAGCGCTTTGAGCAGCATCCAGAAAGCAACCCTCTCTGAGAAAAGAGAAGCTGCCAAACACACTGGAAGGGAAGTTCTCACTGAAAAATTCTGTAGAAACTCTCTAGAGACAAGAGTGAAGTGTGTGAGAAACAGTAAACATAATTAAAAACAAACACACACACACCACCAGAAAAAACATTTCAAATTATAGCTGTGTATACTGCCTTTAAGTAACTACTAGTCTGTCAAAATTATTTAGGGATAAAAGGAAGAGCCTTGCCAGATGCTGTATTTGTCTTGCTTTTCAAGTATTTCCCACCTTGACATATTAACGAAACACATACACTTTCCCAACCATAAACTAATGCTGCCAAGTCTACCACTAAACCATGTCCCTAAGCACCACATCTACACTTTTTTTAACACTTAGAGGAACTGTGATTCCATCACTTCCCGGAGTGTCCTGTTCCAAACTTCAATCGGTCTTTTGGTGAAGACATTTTTCCTAATATCCACTCTAAACCTCCCCTGGCACAATTTCAGGCCGTTTCCTCTTGTCTTGTCATCCAGTAATAGGGAGAAAAGGCTGACCCCCACCTCCCTACAGCCTCCTTTCAGGCAGCTGTAGAGAGCAATGAGGTCTCCCCTCAGTCTCCTCCAGACTCAACAATCTCAGTTCCCTCAGCCACTCCTCATAAGACTTGTTCTTTAGACCCTTCACCAGTTTTGTATCTGTACACATGCAAGCAACTCAGTGTCTTCTCTTGCAGTGAAGGGTCCAAAACTGAACACAGTACTCAAGATGTAGGCTCTCCAGTGATCACTTTGCTACTTTTGCTGGCCACACTATTTCTGATACAAGCCAGGGTGCTGTTGGCCTTGTTGCCCACCTGACGACACTGCTGGCTCGTGTTCAGATGAGTGTTGATCAGCACTCCCAGGCCTCTTTCTGCTAAGCAGCTTTCCAGCTACTCTACACCAAGCCCGTAGCACTGCATGAGGGTGTTGTGACCCAAATGCATGACCCAGCATTTTGCCTTGTTAAATTTCATACAATTTGCCTCTGCCCAGTGATCCAGCCTGTTAAGACTCTTCCGCAGAACCCTCAAGCAGACCAACACTTCAACCCAATTTGGTGTCACCTGCAAACTTACTGAGGGTGCATTCAATCCTCTTGTACATAAAACTGATAAAGATACTAAAAAGAACAAGGACTACAGAAAATGCTTTTACAAATGAGTCCCCTCACCTAAGTCTCATCATGGGGCCATCAGCAAATACAGAAATTCAAAGACAAGCCACCTATGATGCTTAGTACCTTTGTTACAAATATATATTCATTTTCTAAAGCGGTTTACAACTAAAATCCCTAAACTGCACATTTTACATTAAACAAGATTACAAGGCCAGTGTCAGTTCAGATTCTTCAGTCTTTACCACTGATGTTAGCACCCATTTTTATCCATATATTCACAAACACACATACATATATATACATTACTCAAAACCAATTCAAAAGTCATCCATACCTCTTTAAAACAAATTAGCTTCATTATTTAGCAAGCTACATGCTACAACCAAACTAATGTCATGAAAACTCAGCTACATAGGGCACTGTCATCTCAGGGACCTTCTGTGTCTAATAGAGATGCACAAAGGGAAGCATCTTCATATATTGGCAAGCTATCTTCTGAAGTACTAGCAGTACACTGTAACAGTAAAAGACTGATGAGCAAAAGACAAATAACACAAAAGATGCTTAAAACAAACTCTGGAACCAATGTCCCCATAGAAGTTTACTCTGTACAAACTGTTTATCTGCTACTACAGAAGTTTGTCTCAGACTGCTTCTCTGCTCCTCTGTCTTTGTATTGAAGCATTCACAACAGTCTACCCCTGGAACAGTAAGCTGCAATTCAGCAGTCAAGGCTAAGTCAAGGCTGCTGCTTCACAGCTGAGCTTGCACAAACAACAGTCACCCAGTATTAGGGGCACTCACCACATCAGGACCACCATAATGTTCAGCGCGCCTGTGCCATCAGGTGAGCAGCATGTGATCTGCCTTGCTTTGGAAACACCTCTACCGATCACCCGCAGGCAAGGAATGAAGGGGAATTCAGAAAAAAAAAAGGCAGCAACATGAACTGTTGGTGTGCACCCACCGTCAAGACGACATTAAGCATGCAGGATGCTGCTGGAACCTGGAGTGGTGATACTTTTCTCCTCTTACCTCTGATCTTACCTCAATTTTTTCTTCACTTCTCTCTCTCAACTTCTCACATTCTCTCTCTCTGGTTCAGTAACCACCTCACCTGACTTAAGAACCACTGTATGATCAAAGTGATCTGCACTAACTTGTAATCAATAAATTGCCAACCATTCTAGCCATTTCAATGTCAGTTTGCCTCCTTAGGTATCCCTAAAGAACCTCCCACAAACCCTTCCTCTGAGGTCAGGTTGCAACACAAAGCAGTAGAAATGGCTACCATACTGATTTATGGATTAAAGGTAACAGGAATAAGAGGAAGAAACCCAAAAAGAAAAAAGGAAAGGCAAGGAATAGTGGAGAGCATTTTCTTACATTTTTCCTACATGGTTAAGATTTAAAAAAAACACACACACACATCAAGCCATTATAAAATGCTACACTGCAAACTGTTATAAACCAGACTATTGTGTTGGGAGAAGTTATAAAAATTAATTACAGAAATGACTAAACTCACAAATTAAAGCTATGTTCCTGCTCTAGTATGATTTTTATCACATTTATTCCTGGGAAAATTTCCTACGTAGCTTGGTTAGATGCAGTAAATGCATAATGCCATAAGCCCACTGCCAATTCAACTGATCATACATCAGCATTTGTCAAGAAATATATGAATTTACAATAGATCTATAAGATGGTTCACTGCAGCAAGAGAAAATCAGGTATCAAGTAATTTCTATGCTCTGCACGCATTAGCTGCTTGCTGAAATAAGCAGTATCAACAGAAGTCAAAACTGCACAAAGCATGATCACAATAAAAAATACTGTGCTTTATGTGGAAGGAGAAGGAATGTTAATTACACCATCTTAAAAATAAACAAACAAAATAGCTTCCCTCTTTATTTGCCATGAACATTACCAAAATTAAAATAATCAGAGTTGAATTTTGTTTTGGCCCCTTCCTCACCCCCACCAGTGCTTGGGTATTTTCACACTCGAGTGTGGGGCACTGCCAGACCAGAAGCATCCTTGCCCTACACCACACACCTTTTCAGCCATACCAGGGTTCAAAGTCAAAAGCCTGAGCAGGAACCTGCATTAAGCAGGGAGGTTGGAGTAGATGATCTCCAGTTGTCCCTTCCAACTCCTAACCCTTCTGCAAAACAAAGCCAGCACTGCAGATGAGAATGGAAAAAAACCAAACAAACAAACAAACAAAAAAAAACCCCACACAAAAGAACAACACTTGGAGTACTCCTAGAACATTTAATGTAAATCTGGAAAAAGTGAATAGAAACAATTGTCTATTTTCACTGTGGAAATTCCATGTTTAAGCTTATGAATAAAATTTTTAAAGACCTCTTTTAGAACATAAAATAGTCTCCATCACCAGTGACACAAAAGATATTTTCTGCTTGAGAAGATTATTCAACAGAATGAGCATTGTTTGAAATGCAATCATCTTTTCTGCAGCTTATAAGCTACTTACAATATACCATCCCCAAAATCCACCTTCCATAGATGTGAGTGTGCAGCAAAATGAACAGTGTTTGAATTGTTCCGTTTTCTCTGCGTTTATAAAATAAATGCCTTATGTATTAAACATAAGGCTTCTTACTTTTGCTGCTTTTCTCACATTTTTTAAAAAGTCTTTTTTAGATCGCATCTATTCCAATAAGAAGTTGACATAAGCATATTACTACAGCCACACATTTCGAATAAGAAATATTCTTAATACACACAACTCCCAAAATGAGGCTTGCAAATTTGAGAAATAGTTCTCAATGCATCACATTTCTGATGCTTCCTGATTAATGCAGTATTTATTTAGTAGTTACCTGCTCCATGGGAAAGTTGTAATGCTATTTAGCACCATATTGTTCTCTTCCCAGTTTTCGTCTTCTCAGTCTTTAGTTCTGGCTCCCTACTCTCAATCAGTTTGTGTTCCACAATAAACTCCTTAGTATGTACAGTCCATCGTATAGTCTGGCAATCCAGCAGAGTCCTAAATGTCCTCGTATAATAGCTTTGAGAGAAGCTACTGCACATCTTCTAGGCCCAGTTCAACCCTACAGACTCAAGCAGTATGCCTGTTTTCTCCTTCAATAGTGCCATCAGAGTCAGACAGAGGCTTTTTTTCTCCCCCCTGGTATTTTGCATGCTTTAAAATGTTTAGATTAACGTCTTCCCTGCAAGCAGGCCAGAGGCAGAAAAAACATGTCCACAACATCAGAGGTGTTTCGTGATCTCAAAGAGAAGCTACACTTCCAACAATTACAATATTTTTCTCATCTTAAAATTTAGAAAGAACTTATATATCTCATTCAAAAGAACTAATGCCTTACCTACATATGAATAAGTAATATGCTACTCTTTTTTACTGGCCTATGAACCACACCTATACAACAATATTAATTATAGTGAATTAACAGAAAGGAAGTTGAATAAGCTTCAGAGTAAGTTGGATATTTGCTCTGATTTTTACTCGACCTTTCTCTGTGAGCATCTAAGATTTGGTTACCACAGAGAAAAGGTTGTTTTCACTGAACAATCCTACATCTAATTCCAGTACTACAGAGACTTACTCCATTCTTCGAGAAGTTTTTTTCCTATATTATATACTGCACCAAAAAAAACCAAAAACAAAAACCAAAACCCAAAAAAAGCTACAGGTCATGGATTTTTTTGGGAAGTTCTAAGAGTTACTGAATCAGTGGCAAGCAGCAAACTGTCTTGGAAAGGAAAAATCAGTGTTTCAGTTACATGCCTTTTATTTCCTTCAGAAGGATTTAAAATCCATTCTCCTTCTGCTGGGCCACGTGTGGCAGCATTGATCATCTCACTTGAAAACTACTGCTCTGTTGGACAGAAAAAAATTCAACAGGAGTGACTGAATTTTAACAGGTCCAACCCTTCACTGTTCTTAGCATCTGTCTACAAGCATCTTTTTTACCAACACTTCAGAAAATAATCAGACATTAAAGGAGAGAGGAGAAAGAGGCAGACATCTAGAACAGCCTACGCTGCACTGCTACGCAGATAAGTCATCACCAAACAAAATACCATGAGCTTGGACTTTGAGGCTGCATTCTAGCAATCAGTATTTCTGAAATGTCCACCATGGGCACCTCCACCAAAGAGTATCCAAAGATGAGGTAGCCAGGCATGGTGTGTAGAACAGCCAAAGCTCAAAAGCTGATCTTGCTAATGTGAATGAATGCAATTTGTACCTCACCCTGGGCTGGAAATAACCCCAGGTTTCAACAGTAAGTTCTATGGTTGGGTCAAGCAAGTCTGCCAGCTTTGCATTCTACAGGTGTTGTAGAGCACATTGTGAGCTCACCTTCATCCAGGCTACAAGCAACCACAGTGCTGCTACAGGAGGGGAACAGGGCCCAGCACACCAGACTAGCCCTTTGAGAGCAAGAATCCTCCTTTCTCCTACTGTAAAAATGAATCCTGTTTGAGAGACGAGACACACATCCTCATCTAACCCTCAACGCTAGGAAGACAACTACAGGGGACAGACTCACTTTTAAATATATATCATAGAATGGTAAGGTTGGAAGGGACCTCAAGGATCATCTAGTTCCAACCCCCTGCCATAGGCAGGGACACCTCCCGCTAGCACAGCTTACTCAAGGCCTCATCCAGCCTGGCCTTGAACACCTCCAGGGAGGGAGCAGCCACAACCTCCCTGGGTAACTCGTTCCAGTGCCTCACCACCCTCACTGTAAAGAACTTCCTCCTAACGTCCAGTCTAAATCTCCCCTCTGCCAGTTTAAACCCATTGCCCCTTGTCTTGTCATTACAAGACCTTGTAAATAGTCCCTCCCCAGCCTTCCTGTAGGCCCCCTTCAGATACTACAATTGTTGCTTGAATTATTTACTTCTCTAACAGATACCTACTAATGCATGCACTGTTTGCAAAAAGGCAATGTCCAGGTTCTGCACTTTGGCTACAACAACCCCATGCAGCATTACAGGATGGGGACAGAGTGGCTGGAGAGCAGCCAGGC